>WNWK01024882.1:0-29165 GCA_009830355.1 Cherax destructor
CCCCTCCTCTCTAGGTGCTTCACCGCTTCTCTCTAGTTGCTAAACCCCTTCTCTCTAGGTGCTTTACCGCTCCTCTCAAGGTGCTCCACCGCTCCTCTCTAGATGCTCCACCACTCCTCTCTAGGTGCTCACGCTCTTCTCTAGGTGCTCCACCGCTCCTCTCTAGGTGCTCCACCGCTCCTCTCTAGGTGCTCCACCGCTCTTCTCTAGGTGCTCCACCGCTCTTCTCTAGGTGCTCCACTGCTCTTCTCTAGGTGCTCCACCGCTCTTCTCTAGGTTCTCCACCCCTCTTCTCTAGGTGCTTCACCGGTCTTCTCTAGGTGCTCCACCGCTCTTCTCTTGGTGCTCCACCGCTCTTCTCTAGGTGCTCCACCGCTCTTCTATAGGTGCTCCACCGCTCTTCTGATAATTTTCTCCATAACTTTCATACTATACAAGTCAGTGATGCTGGTCTTAGTTTGATATATGTGTGTCTCCTTTCTTAAAAATTGGGACTATATTTGCTGTCTTCCACACTTCTGTAAGTTTTTTTTTATATATTTTATTTAAAAACTTACAATTTTCATACTAACAACACACATCGAGTAGACACCTCACTACAAGGAAGGTCATAACAACAACCTAAACCAAAACAACAGTATGCACAAAGCACACACACAATAATGTGTTATAACCACACCAATAAAATAACGCTAACTCTCCTATAACAAACAAAACTCTAAAACAAATCATTATGCTTACATACAAAACTTTAAGAGCACCTTAGACACGATATCGTTTATACTATTTCTAAAGACTCATACATAGCGTCGTCAATACATCATAAGACTTAGGCATTAATGCAACAACATTACAATACAACAACTTTTAGCGTAACATAACTCCTAACCTTTCCACAATCCTATGCAAAGTTTATCCACACAAACATGTAAGTAACCATAAACATGTAATATTAACTCTACCTAAACCCTCCCATACCCACTGGCCTGTCTACCTCAAAAGTAAACTCCCCCCCCAGACCTAATTCCTGGACAATAACAAACCATTCTATCACCTATATAGTGCCCCTATACAGGAACTCATCACAAAAATTGGACTACTGTACTTAAGTCCATACACTTATACATATATAATACAATAATTCCTTAGGCACAAAAAACTACGTGCCCTGCACCGAAAAACATAGACTCACGTTTTATATATACATTTAAGGCCAACCACAAAGTCGCCATAACGCAATTAGTACACACATACAGTTCCATCATCGATGGTAATAAACACAAAACACATAATAAAAATGCGTGCCCTTTACTGCTTCCTCAAGCATAGTTAATGCTTCCATACCTTACTAAATATATTTATAAACCTCACCCCAGGCTCAGCACCACCATGCTCTAGTGCATTAACATTCCTCAAAATTCTCAGTGTACATAACCGATACTCAACATAACCATCTTTGTATTTACACGAAAAACACTGTACACTACTGACAGGTAATAACACTATATATAATCCCACATTCCACTCCATGCTGTTCCTTTCGCACAGGTTTCAATACTGCTCACATCACAACATCCTGCAATACAAAAAGGATTGCAAGTACACTTAAACACTCGTCATATTATACCACCCTAGCTATAGATGATCCATTGCATTACTCCTATCGGCAAACCTATCGGTCTGACCTTAACCTTTTCAAGTCTTAAGTCGCACAAATACACCTTTCTCTCAAGTCTTTTGTCTGTGCCCCATAATCCAGGACCTAATGCATTCCCCAAAAGCCCCAAGGTAAACAGTCACCCACATGCCCATTCTGCAACCAACCCACTCTTAATCCACCCATCACCCACTCCTTTCCACACATCATGCACACCACTCGACCAGCCCTCTTAATCGTTCGCCCTATCAACCCCTAAAAGTAACCCTACAGTCATGTGTCTATAAGCCTCAGGAAAAGCCCATCCCCATCCCTACCATATACAACTTGATTCCTACACTTAGTTATATAAAACCAAGCCGCCAACACCCTAACCCTCACCTTCCCTACTACTTCCCTCATACTCCAAGACACATGAATGTAATCCACAACAATATACAGAATGGCTCTCCTCACGTCCACACCTACTCCCTCCACGTCCATACTTAAAACACTCAAAAAAGACAACCCACCTCCCTCCCACCGCCTACCCATGCCCGAACCCTACCCAAAGCCTGACAAAAGTAAATGACGTGATACAAAGTCTCCAAAAGCCCACATCTCGGACATCCCTCTCCCTTAATATGCCCATGATGACTAACTGCGCCCGTGAAGCTAAAATCCCCTGTAAAAACCTATAAACTGTTTCACGAACCTTCGCAGGCAGCTTCAGACGATGTAACCCATCCCAAATCGCCCCAATTGTACATAGGGTACACAGCCTCCCCCTGCCCAACTCCTCTTTCCCACCCCCCTCCCCAAGACCCCACCGTCAATCTCTCCGGCTCATGAACCACCAATAACATTCGCAACATCGCCTCACACTCTAGAAGGTCTTTCCCGCCCCACCACCTCCTGATCTCCTTCATTACCTGCCCCACCCTCTTTCCTCTAGTTTCCCCCTCCCATAGAAAACGTTGCTTAACATATATATGCCTTGCAATCTCCCTCACAAAGGAATGAATCCCAACCCTCCCCTACCCACCGGCATCATAACAATCGTCCTATTCAACCAATGTCTTCCATACTCCCATACATACTGCAACACCCTCTGTTGCAATTTCTCCACATCCTCATCCCTGATGGGGTACACAGCAGCAACGTACCATAATTTACTATAAATCAAAGTATTATTGGCTATGACTCTCTGAAATAATGTTACATCACCAGGCCTCCAGCCTCCCAACCTCTGTATAGCAGCCTCAACCACCGATGCCGGATTTATTTCTCTAGCTATCTGTACGTCATTGCAATATCAACCACAACCCAACAATACCTACGCCCCAACGCCCCCCCACCCACGTACCTACCTCCAACAACTTTGATTTCACCCGGTTTACCCTCATTCCTGTAGCTTCCCAAAAAACTTCTATACAAATCCCAATGTACTCCAGGCCCCCCTCACCTTCTACCATGACGGTAGTATCATCCACAAAACCACTAACACTATCCCTACCCACTAACACTATCCCTATCCTTGTCACCCCCCTTACTCTTTCTACCACTAACCTATAAAAAGGATCCTGTAGACAAGCAAACAGATATTGAGATAAAGGACACCCCTGTCTCTATCCTCTTTCCATACCCACTGACTCCCCTACCTTCCCATTCACTTGTACCCTTACTAAAGCGTCTCCATACAATGTCCGAACCCAACCCACCACCTCCTCCCCAAAACCCTTTCTTCTCAAAATGTCCAACAGCCTGTCCCTGTCTACATTGTCGTAGGCCGTTTCCCAATCCAGACCCAAAACACCTCCCCCCCTTGGCCTCTACGAACTCCCTAATCCTCCCATGCCCAGCCCACATGCATCTCCCTGGTATCCCAAATTGCCCCCTCTCATCCTATTACCTAAGATTCTCACAAATATTTTATAGTCGGCACATAATAACAATATTCCCCTATAGTCGTGAATCGTCTCTGCCTTCTTCCCCTTCAGCACCAGCACGACTACTCCTGTGCGTTGATCTACCCCAATAGAACCACACTCCTTCATATAATTAAAGACCTCAGTTAAACACACCCTTATCGCATCCCAATTCTGCACATAAAAATTACTTGGTAAGCCGTGAATCCCAGGCGCCTTTCCCAACTTCATACCTTTTACAGCCTCAAATACTTCGTCCACTGTAATACACCCCTACGTCTCCCCCATGTCCCAATCCATGACATCCCTCTGAATGCCCTCATCTATTTTAGTCAAGTGCCCCTGAACCAATGCACCACATACCCATTTATGCCCTCTGTTGTCCTCAAAACCTGCCCCTCCCTATACCCACCTAAAGTCTTACACACCCGTAATGTAATCACTGTCATGCCCATCTTCCTTGTCTGAAAACTACGTAACACAGTCATTGACGGCTTATCACCCCATAGGACATCACCCATACCACTCACTCTGAGTGCATAGAATCTTTCATTTTCTATTACCCTCAGATGCTCATGCAATCCCTGTATTTCTTCCTCGTGATGTCCCCCCATAACAATCTCTCAACTGTCCCTCCAAATACCTTTGCAATCCAAAACTCAACTGGTTCTCCTCCCAACCCTCCCACTTGTAATACTATCGTATTGCTACCTTTGCCACGACATTCCACCACGTCCCGATGTCTCGTCCTCTTTTACCCTTCCCCCAAAACCTCCCCACCACTCTGCAAACCTCCCCTACGGTCCACCCCCTCCAACCACCTGACATTAAGTTTCCAATAACCCAGATACGTTTGGACCACCCCCTCCCATTGCAACTGAGCCAGCACCCTAAGGTGATCAGAAAAAACAATGTCTATATAATCCACATTCCCCACTGTTATTGCCCCAGTCACGTATATACAATATAGTCAAGCTGCATACCCTCGCCTCATGAAAGTATACTCTACATTGCAACTCCCTCCACTGTCTACGTCAACCATCCAACTGCCCTAAAGATGTCTCTTAAGACTCTCAACTCACATCCTGCCCCCCTCGGTTCCACGTTCTTTTTCCAAATAACACTGTTCCAATCTCCTCCTACTATCACAATCACAGGTAAACCTCTTGCACAAACTCCATTTTAAGCCTCCTATTATTCATTGCTGACATGTAAACCCCTATGAACACCACCCGCACATATCCCCATACCCCCTCCACACGCACCACTCTTCTTCCCCCTTCCTCCCAAGCTAACAAACTAAAAGGGCTGGTCTCTCTGATTCCTGCCACAACACCTCCCTTAAAACTATCCGCACTACCTGCATACACCTTGTACCCATCCAAACAAAAATCTCTGCCATACCTAAAATTATGTTCCTGTAAGATACAAACATCGTCATTCATTTTTTTTTATATTTTTATTAAAAACATAAATACAACACATAGACATATGAAAAAATATTGGCCCAAGTGTCCTATACCCATATTACACGAATTTACATCAAGCTAAACATTGCAACAAAATACTAAACGTTGACTGTAAATCACCTTATACAATTAAGTCGACACAACCCCTTGATAATATAATTATCATTTATTAACCAACATACACAACATATATATATACCATGTAAAAGAAATTCTTTAATATACAAAATAGGACCCAATAACATACTACAGTATCACACATAAGTAATGGACACATCATCTACAAGATCACAACATACAGACACAACAAGCAACTTGCCTACTAAGAGACCCCCCCCCCCCCTCCTTTTACCTAACAACAAATTATATTAAATATAAATCATACTCACATATCTAGACGTTTTCCCTGACCGACCATCTTAAGTCGATACGTCATATGTCCCAACATAACATTGACCCCAGTACAAATAAGGACCAAAGTACATCCATATTGAACAGTGAAGAAATTGCACCAAAGACACCCCCCTCCTTTTAACGTAATACAATTAAGTAATATAAAGCATATACACATCACTAGGCATATATGAAAAACATGTGTACAGCTCATAATCATACGAAAAAAAACTAGAAAACTGGCCCAAGAGCCTTATAACAAAAGCATATACCCAATATTACACAAGTTTACATCATGCCGTAAAATATTGCCAGGTTGCAGGATATAATATATGAAGTCATGTCACCTCAATATAAAAGTTGCAAACAACAGGTTATAGTTGAGACAATTAGGTCACCACAACCCTAAGAATTATAACAATATATACAACACAATATATAAAATGCCATGATGGCCAAGAACTTTAACATACAATTTAGTTACCAATCCCAACATTCCTCATACCACATAATACTCATACCTTATGTGGACATGGAATCTGATTTACACTATATACCCCGTCCCATATAACCTATAACCATAGTACATGGTTATAGGTATGTAACAATGTACTTTTCTATTTATGTTTATATAGGTTTATTACTCACAAGCACAAATATTAGAATAAGATCCCCAATACACAATGCTATTCCAACCCGGATATTATGTATTCATATAAGACAGGTACATGAGCAGTGATACAAGTAATATATATCCTAACGACATATACATAATTCTTTTACACATACACCATATTAGACCTAAAAGCCTTCTGTCCGCCCTTCAACCATTGACAACATATCATATAAAACACATACATATATAGTCACTTTGCCCTAATAATCCCAACAGTCTTCCTTTCCGAAGGCCAGTGACAGAAACCCAAACTCCACCCTTGCGATATGATTCCTTACTGTTTATGATACATAGAACATTACAATATATAAAACATCATATATTTCCAGTACACTTTGCAGAAGCCTTAGCGTCCACCTTCATGAATGCCGCTGCATCCCTCAAAACATTATAGATACACCTACGTTTACACTTTATACAAAAAACGAAACCAAAATTCCTCACATTATCACCATAAATTCTAATGACATATCCATATTACTTCAGTAACTATTATCAGTATAATAGTATATTGCAACCCACAAATGACATTTTATTACCACGTACAAGTATCACCCTTGACACACGGAGGAAAGCTCCCCATGCATTTCCCCTGACATAACCCCCCCCCCCCCTTACGCTCATACTCAGTCATGAGTGAATAGTATTGTCGTAGGGGAATCCCCTAACCTTAAACATGTGTAACTAATTACCATACCAACAAACCCTATCCACTTACACAACACTTACAAAAAAAAAAAATCATCCCGCACAAAGAACACCCTATAAAATTTTGCCGCCATAGCTCTAATTCTAATGTCACCCCTGACCTCCCTCATGGACCATGAAATATGTATGTAGTCAGCCACCA
The DNA here is from genome assembly GCA_009830355.1 of Cherax destructor. NCBI lineage: Eukaryota > Metazoa > Arthropoda > Malacostraca > Decapoda > Parastacidae > Cherax > Cherax destructor. Next base: position 6,953 of record WNWK01024882.1, read on the forward strand.
GATACAATATTGCTCGCCTCACATCGCTACAAACACCCCCAATGTCAAAGCTCAAAACCCTCAAGGTCATCAACCCCCCACCCCCATGGATCGAAGTACCTTACTAACCCATAACCTCAGACAACTCAGTTCGTCACAAAAATAAATCACATGATATGCGGTGTCACTTCCTTCACACCATTCGCAAGTTCCCACCCTTACCATCCCCATATTAAACAAGACAACCCTTGATGCCAGTATCCCATGTAGAAAACGATATACCGTAACCCTAACTGAAGATGACAAACACAACTTAACAAAACTTCTCCAAACACTCCTCCAATCATACACTGGGAAAACCGCCTCCCCCATCACAGGGCCCATACCGGACCCCCCCTCCTCCTACCCTTCCTCCTACCCTTGCCAAAACACACACCTTCACCCTAGACGGCTCCTGCACAACCAAAACCACACACAACATATCTTCACACAGACACAACTCCCTTCCACTCCACCATTTGCGAACATCTTTCATTACCTTCCCAACCCGTTTCCCTCCCATCCCTGCTTCTCCCATATACCGTTGCTTCACTTATATCCCTATTAACATACTTCGCAAAGGTATCAGACCCATACCACCTTCATGCTGTGGTGCCATTACCACCTCCCTAGGCAGCCAGTGCCTGCCATAAACCCAAATATACAGTATTACTTTTTTTGCAGTATAAGCACCTCCTTCTCCACCAGAGGGAACACGGCTGCCACATGCCACAATTTACTGAATATTAATACGTTAACCACTATAACCCATTGCAGCATCATGACATCCCCCAGTTTCCATCCACACATTCTCCTTATTGCCACTCCTACCACCACCTCTGTATTCAACGCCCTCGCTCTGGACATGTCCGTACAATATACTACACCACATATCTTTAACCTATCCACCACCATCCATCCATACGTTTTACCCAAATCCTCACCACCTACCTCCATCAATTTTGACTTCGCCAAATTAACGCCTAATCCAGTTGCACATCCAAACATACTAATTATTTTTCTTATGTTCCCTAGCCCTTCTCCACTCTCTACTAAAATCGTAGTATCATCCACATAACCAATTATTCCTGTCTCCCTTACACCTTCCAGTATCAATCTATAAAAAGGGTCCTGTACACACGCAAACAGGATTTGCGACGAGGGACAACCCTGTCACAAACCCCGTCCCATAACCACCTCCTTTCCAATCTTCGCATTAACTTGCACACGCACATACGCACCCCGATACAACGTTTCCACCCACCTAAGTATCCCCTCACTGAACCCTTGTTTTTCCATAACACGCAACAACATTCCTCTCTCCACACAATCATATGCAACTTCCCAATCTACCGCTAAAACCCCTCCCCCATTTCTATGCTCAATAAAATCATTGATCCTACAATGACCCATTCTCATACATCTACCCGGGATGCCACATTGTCCATGCTCTATTATACTCCCTAATACCCTTTTTATCCTATTCGCCAAGATGCGAGCGAAGATCTTATAATCAGCACATAAGAGGGATATAGCTCTATAATTCTTAATAATTGAAGCATCCCCACCTTTCGGCACTAGGACAACCACTCCTATATGTTGATCTCCCCATTATGCCATCCTCTTTCATCCGATTAAACACTTTCGTAAGACATTCGCGCATGACATCCCAGTTACAAATGTAGAAATCACTTGGGATCCCATCAATACCAGGCGCTTTCCTAACTTGCATCCCTTGAATTGCAGCCCATACCTCTTCCTCAGTTATCGCATCATCCATACCTTCCCTATCATCCACACCCTCCAAAACAGCCTCCCTTGCCCTCTCACTGCCCTCCCGAAATGACAAATACCTACCAAACCATTCATCAGCATAACAACTAATACTCTCCGTCGAGATTAGGACATTCCCTAACCTATATTCTCCTAGCTCCTCATGCACACTTATTGATGATATCATCATATTATTCCATCTCCCACACATATAAAAAAGAAAGGAGCTTACAACAACATTTCGGTCCGACTTGGACCATTTACAAAGTCACACTAACACACAGGACAGGAAGAAGGGGTATTTATAGGCAGGCAGACAGGGGAGAGCACAAGAAAGTGGTGGAGGGGTAATAATGGAGGTAGTAGTGGTAGTGGTAGTAGTAGTAGTAGTGGAGTCAGTCATATGACTGACTCCACTACTCCACGTCGTCGTAAGCTCCTCTCTTTTTTATATGTTGTGGTTGTGTGTGTATTGTTCCAGTCACTGTATTGTGCCTTTTTTTTTTGTTATTTATTCCGTCTCCTCTGAAATTTTCAGAAGACTGTGACCAATGGCCTGTTGCCACACAGTACGTCCTCGATCCCTCTCCGAATCCTAAGTGCCTGAAACCTTTCATTCTGTAAATCTTTCAGCTGTTCCTTCACACCAGCCACCCCTACCTGATGATTCCCCGCCCCTCTCTCATTATAATACCGTAACTGATGTTCTAAGTATCGTTGCAGCCCAAAGCGATACTGACCATCGATCCTCGCCTCCCGCCTAAAATAATCCCGAATCCCTTGTTTGGCCTGCCTATACCACCAACGAGTTACATCACCGTCCCTCTTCCCATTCCTCCACACCACTTCCCACCATTCCGCAAACTTCTCTCTGCTGTCATCACCATTTAACAACCTTACATTCATTTTCCAATATCCCGGATATGTCTTCACTACCCCCTGCCATTTCAAATCCACTAACACACCTCTATGGTCAGAAATCGCACTCTTACAACTGATACTGCCCTTGACACGTATATCCTATCTAACCGAGCAGCGTAACCTCTTCGTACAAACGTGTGTTCAATACTCCATCCCTCCCCTTGCACCACATCCACAATACCTACTGCATTCAGAACTTCCCGGTACTCCCAATTCACATCCCGCCCCCTTGGTTCTACATCCTTATGACGAATAATGCAATTCCAATCGCCTCCGATAACAGTTATCATAGGCAAACCTCGCAGATAAAAAACCAACTCCTCATGTACAAAAGCCTTTTTTGTCTTCCTGCAATTTGCTGCAGGCATGTAAACTCCTACAAAACACACCTTAATCTCACCCCAGTACCCATCAATCCTAACCACCCTACCCCCTCCCCTCTCTTCCCAAGTCAAAAGGCAGAAAGGGCTGGAATCCCTTATTCCTATAGCCACTCCACCCTTGAAATGCTCCGAACTCCCTGCAGACATCTGGTATCCTTTCAAACACAATTCATACATTGAATGATAATTATGCTCCTGAAGGAAGCATAAATCAACATACATTCCTCTTAACATTACTTCTACCCATTTTCTCTTGACCTCTGATTTGAGGCCATTGACGTTCATAGTAAGACACTTGAAGGCTGCATCGGGGGCTTTCCTCTACGCCGTTGTAATTTCTGAACATTAGCCTTGACAATCCCAACTTTAACCCCTTTTTCACTGGCCTTCTCACACCCTCTGTCTCTATGCCTCTTACCCTCCAAACACACTTCCCTACTCCTTGCCCCTCCCTTCCCATCTCTGGCCACCTCCACCCATGTCTTCTTAGCCCTCTGAGCTGGCGTAAGTACATCCTCTTCCTCCAAACCACTAGGCCATTTCCTAGAGGTCTCAGAAGCCTCCATGCCTTCATCGTCATGTATGCGGTGGACCTCCATGCCTACGACCTGTACAGACAGAGGATCTTCCCCTACACTCACATTCACACATTGCCCCACTGCACTCACCACTGACTCCTCTGTCACCACTTCACCTGGCAAATCCTCACTCTGTGGGGACAATGCCTCCAAAGGACTGTCCAACAAATTTTGTAGATCCTCAAGCAGCGGATCATTGAGACCCAAATACGTGCCCATCTGTCCCGGGGTCTCCTTTCACGTAACAGTCCAATGACCGTCAGTTTCATTGGGTAAGGTATAAACCCAAGTCTCCTCAGCTTCAACCACATCACTCCACTTTGCAGATGCCACCACGCCCACGTCCTCCTGTGTTCTTCCAACATCCTCTCTCGTCCTGACTTGTTCAGGCCTACGGCTTGACTGTTGGGTCTTCCTTCTATCGCAATCCATTGCCATATGCCTTGTAGATCCGCATATCTGACACGTATGCAGCTGTCCTGAGTAGGTAACGTATACCTGTGTACAGAATTCTTCCATTACTATGTACGAGGGTATTTGCTGTCGTAAAGTCATTTTAAGTTTAAATGATTCCTCCGGGAAACCAGCATATAACCCTTGCATCCATCGCCCCATCATAGCTTCATGTATGACTCCATACCTTTCAAAGACATCCCTGATGTCGTATTTGCCAGCCTCAAAAGGAACGTTTCGAATGCGTACCCACGAGTAGTATCGTGAAATGTCCTTCAGTTATAATCCACTGCCAGGTTTACCTCAATACGCCAATCTCGGAAGCGCTCCACAACACGGTCATAGACACTTGTCGTTAGCAGCTTTACAAAAATTTGTGTTGCACCATTCAGCGATATTCTGTAAATCTCTTCATTCTGGATCCCGTAGAAATCATGGATTATAGCTAGCAGAAGAATATCCACATTGCTGTTATGTATGTGTTTACCCTGCGTTTGCAACGCTCTGCCATCTTGTGAAAATATAATAGTTCCACAAGCGACCACCAGGACCGGCTCAGACACACCCTCTCACTGTGAGAGCTGAGCTGGGACTGTGATCAACATTCAACCATCTCAACGTCACTGCTACCCACTTTCGTTTGACCTCCACATGGAGGCCATTTACATTCATGGTTATACACCTGAAAAAAGCGAAGGGGGTTTTCCTCTATGCTTTTGTACCTTCTGTGATATCACCTTCGAAGAGCAAAAACTCCCACCCTTACATAATCCCTCCTTGTCCAACACCCTCCCCTTTACACCTATCCTACCTCCCTTTGCTACATCAACCCATGCTTTTTTACTGACTCTTTGACCCGGTGTGAGGAAATCTTCATCCGAAGTTTCACCCGACCTTTCACGGGACTCTCCCGAGGCCTCCATTTCCTCCTCACCCTCTGTGCACCTCTACTTGCACTTCTTGAACCAAGTCTATCGGCATTCCATCACTCTTGCCAACATTCTCTGGAGGAATATTGTAAACAATGTGGTACCAGAGATAACACCAGGAGGCAGCTCAGATGAAAACTCGCACACACATGAACTTTTAAATCTCTGCACCAAATTCACCTTAAACCAGCAAATAGTAGAGCCTACAAGATTAGAGAATATGCTCGACCTCATCTTCACCAACAATGATGATCTGATACGAAATGTCATCATATCAAAAACAATATACTCAGATCACAACATAATAGAGGTCCAGACATGCATGCGGGGAGCCCCAGATCGACAAAATGTGATCAGTCGTGAGCGAGCCTTCTCCAAATTCAACTTCAGTAACAAAAACTTAAGGTGGGACCAAGTAAACCTATGTCTAGAACTCTGTGGCACTTGAGGTTTGCTTAGGACAAATTCCCTTAAGGAAAAGGAGAAGATGTAAACTAGAAAGAGAGAGGCGCTCCCTATACAGGCGAAGGCAAAGAATAACGGAGTGGCTACAAGAGACCAATAGATCTGAAATATGTAGGGAGACACTGGTCAGAGAAATAGCAAACATCGAATTAAAACTAAAGGAATCTTACAGGAATCAAGAAACACTGGAAGAACTAAAATCCATAAATGAAATTGAAAGAAACCCAAAGTATTTCTTTTCTTATGCCAAATCAAAGTCGAGAACAACATTCAGTATTGGGTCCCTACTTAAACGGGATGGGTTCTACACAGATGACAGCAAGGAAAGGAGTGAGTTACTAAAGTCCCAGTATGACTCAGTTTTTAGCGAGCCGCTAACCAGACTGAAAGTCGAAGTCCTAAATGATGTTTTTATGAGAGTGCCACAGAACTTGGAAGACACAAGCCTATCTGACATTACCCTGACGCCAAATGACTTCGAAAAGGCAATAAATGACATGCCCATGCACTCCGCTCCAGGCCCAGACCCATGGAACTCCTTGTTCATCAATAACTGCAAGAACGTGCTTTTAACATCCTATGGAGATGGAGCATGGACACTGGGGTCGTCACGCAGTTACTAAAAACAAAGACATAGCCCCACTCCATAAAGAGGGAAGTAAAGCAATAGAAAAGAACTACAGACCAATAGCGCTAACGTTCCATATCATAAAAAGCTTTGAAAGGGTTCTAAGAAGCAAGATCGCCACTCATCAATTACACAAGCCAGGGCAGCATGGGTTTAGAGCAGGTCGCTCCTGTATGTCCCAACTATTGGACCACTACGACAAGGTCCTGGATGCTCTAGAAAACAAACAGAATGCAGATGTTATATACACAGACTTTGCAAAAGCCTTTGACAAGTGTGACCATGGTGTAATAGCACACAAAATGCGTGATAAAGGAATAACAGGAAAAGTTGGTAGATGGATCTATAATTTCCTAACAAGTAGAACACAAAGAGTAGTAGTCAACAGAGTAAAGTCTGAGGCGGCTACAGTGAAAAGCTCTGTTCCACAAGGCACAGTACTCGCTCCCATCCTGTTCCTCATCCTCATATCGGAGATAGACAGGGATATAAGCCACAGTGCAGTGTCTTCCTTTGCAGATGACACCCGAATCTACATGACAGTGTCCACCGTTGAAGACACTGCAAGACTCCAAGCAGACATCAACCAAATCTTTAAATGGGCTGAAGAAAACAATATGAAGTTCAATGATGAGAAATTTCAATTACTCAGATACGGAAAACGTGAGGAAATTAAAATCTCATCGAAGTACAAAACAAATTCCAACCACACAGTAGAGCGAAAAACTAATGTCAAAGACCTGGGAGTGATCATGTCAGGATCTCACCTTCAGGGACCATAACACCTAGCAATCGCATCTCGCAATCGCAGGTCGCTTGTTCTATCTAGGCTGGAATATTGCTGCACACTAACTGCACCTTTCAAGGCAGGTGAAATTGCTGACCTAGAAAATGTGCAGAGATAAACCACCTCAGTTACTGGGAATGCTTGAAGTTTCTAAACCTGTACTCCCTAGAACGCAGGCGGGAGAGATACATTATTATATACACATGGAAAATTCTCGAGGGATTAGTACAAAACTTGCACATGAGAGTCACTCCCTACGAAAGCAAAAGACTCGGCAGGCGATGTAACATCCCCCCAATGAAAAGCAGGGGTGCCACTAGCACGTTGAGAGACAACACAATAAGTGTCAGGGGCCCAAGACTGTTCAACTGCCTCCTAGCATACATCAGGGGGATTACCAACAAACCCCTGGCTGTCTTCAAGCAGGCACTGGACAGGCCCCTAAAGTCGGTACCTGACCAGCCAGGCTGTGGTTTGTACGTTGGACTGTGTGCAGCCAGCAGTAATAGCCTGGTTGATCAGGCTCTGATCCAACATGAGGCCTGGTCACAGACCGGGCCGCAGGGGCGTTGACCCCTTGAACTCTCTCCAGGTATCCCCTGACTCCACAACAACTGTAGAACAAATCTGTAACTCCCCTGACAATGGCCCTGCAAAGAATTCCTGAAATTCTTGAATCAATTGGCCAGGTAACACCAAATCTGCACCCTCCTGCCCTGAAGCTGTCTCATGACTCCAAGATGGCATGGCCTGAGTCGTCAGAGATAAAGTGAGGACACGCCTATTCTCATTTTCCACTATTTCACTCCATTTGCCCATAGCAGCCAAATCCATCTCTGCTGTTGCCACCAGTATGTTCTCCCCAACCACAACATTCTCCGTCTGCAACACATCAACACTACTTGCTGCCCATCCTCCACTCGCAAGTTGCCGCCATATGCGATGCCGAACCACATATCCTACAAGTCCTCTGTTCCCCAGTGTAAGTTATGTAGACTTGCGTACAAAATCATCCAAGGTGACGTAGGACGGAATCTGGCTCCTTAAGGTCATTTTTAGGGAATAAGATCCCTCCAACAGCCCAGCATATATACCTTGAGCCCACCGCCCCACCGAGGCTGCATGAACAACTCTGTACCGGCTTAATGCCTCCCTGACATCAGCCTCACTTGCCTCAAAAGGTACGTTACAAAGTCGTATCCATGTATAGTAGCTGAAAACATCCCAGAGTCATACCTCTAGTCCGGAGTTGACCTTAATCCTCTTCTCTTGGTATCTATCAACCACATGGTCACAAACTCTGCTCTCCAGAAATTTCACAAAGATTATGGCAGATCCATTCAATGCTAATCCACACAATTCACTATGCGATATTCCATAGGTGTCATGGATTATCCCCGGTAACAGCACATCCGCATTGCTGGGATATATGGCCCCCTGCAATACCTCAACACAGACTGTATTGATACATCGCTTACTCCTGTCCGCCATCTTTGTGAAAACCAGCAGAATGCGTGAGTACCACCAGGTGTCGGGGCAGTCGCACTGGCACACCACCAAGGCTGGGCGATTAATGTAGAAAACGACCTACTTGGTAGGTGTTCACCCCACCGATGCCTGGGTATGATTACAGGAAGTTGATAAACTTGTTGAAGATTGTTGTTAACAGCACACACAGTGCTTCTGCTCCCTCTTTCAGAACCCACAGAGAAATATTATCTGGTACCATCGTTTTCAAGGTATTTAACTCACGTATCAGCTTCTTCACCTCCTCCCCAGTTGTGTGTATTGTATCCAGCACTTGTTGGTGAACTCTACCCCTGGTTTGTTGGAAGCCTTTCTTTCTCATCCGAGAATAACCCCTAAATAAAATGCTGAGCTTTTCACAGACTTTCTGGTCCTTATGAGCTCCCCGTATTCCTTCTTCAACCTGATTACCTGGTCCTTGACTGTTATTTTCCTCATGATGTGGCTATATAACAACTTTGGGTCAGATTTGGCTTTCATGCTATGTCATATGTTTCTTCCTCTTCTGCTCAACTCCTTGTTTTTCTGAGTGTGAGGGAAAAGTGGATTATACTTGGGGTTAGGGTTGTTCAGACAGCCGGTGGGATCATTAGCAAGTTACGGCTCGCACTTCCATCTAGTGGGCTGCGGCAAAGCTCCATTACCCGGTTGTTTGATTAGTTTTAATTTCTACTCCTGGTAGTATTAACCTTACCTGGTGTAGGTTGAAGATTGGAGAGTCACTTCACCTCCTCTCTTCTGATCAGGTAAGATGATCCACCAGGAGTATTATTGTTTTGTTTGTTTCTTTGGTTACCAGTAGTGACTTTGACATTATTTTGTCTTAAATGTTACTCAACTTTTGGTAACCAGATTATTTTCTTTTGTTATCAGCTCTGCTGCTGGACTGGTCCTCCAGTGTAGACACTAGGAATGTGAGCAAGATTCCCTGTCTTCTAAACTTACGAGTTATTACCACTACTCCTCACCTTATCTAAAGTGTGGTGCTTCAACTAAGGGGTATTCAGGAGTTTCCAGAACAGCAGAAGATTACCATCTATCTGGATAACCTTCACCATCTCTTCAATTTATCCGGGACCTTTCATACTCCTGACCTAACTTACCAAGAACCACAATGGCCAAATCCTTTTTTTTTTATTATTTATTTAATTAAACTAAGAAAAATCCATCTTAATTCTTTCATCCTAAGAGTATTTTTTTCTTTATTTTGATCAGGTGGAAGGCATTTCCCTGACACTGAGTTCAAGTTATTATTCCTGCATGCATTATTTTCAATGTTCTTGTTTTGCCGCTGTATACTTTGTCACGGCCTCCACAGGAGATACTGTAAACCTCTGAGTTGACTGGTTCAAGGTTCTTTAATTTAGTCCTCTTTAAGGGGGGCTCCTTGTGGTAAAGAGGCTATCGGTCTGAGGAATTGGACCTCTTGGTCTTCTTCCTCAGACGGAACCTAATTACCCCCAATCCGTCCCATTTTCCCCATCCTCCCTTTTCCCTTTCGTCCTCCTCATCCCTCCCTTATTTCCTTCCCATTTTTCTCCTGGGAGCTTCCCTCCACAGGCATCCTAGGTATGGGGAAGGGTACCATGGTCTTCCCCTTTCCGTTGAGGTTCTTGGCGGTGGTGTAGTTTGCCGTGAAATCTGGATCGCTTGGGGATGCCCCTCCCTTCTGGTCTCCCGGGGGTTGGCTTTGTGTATCTTTCGGGCGACGACGGGTGTATCTCTGCAGGCCACCTTTCGGATTCCAGGGTGGTGACCGAAGAAGGTATGCTTTGTGGCGCCGAGGTGGCTCGGTGGATGTGAGGTTGCTATCCCGGATTGCTGGTTTACTGGCATGAAGGGTAGGGTATGGCACGGGTTCCATGCAGCATCTGCACTACTTGTGATGTTGAGGTCCTCTTGGGCGTGGAGGGTGATTTACGCCCCTTTCATTCCTCCTAGGAGCTGTTCCCCCCCTTTTTTTATTTTTTTTATTTTTATTTTCTTTTTTGTTAAAAACAAAAAGAAAAACCTAACCATGGATGCCCTAAACTGTGAACCTACCCCTGGGCCCCTTCCTGATACCGCACCCAGTACTGACCCTGCCTCGTTAATGGACAACTCTTCGGACACCTCTCATGCTCCTGTACCTCTTGCTGGTGCCGGTTCGTCACCTGCTTCAGGTACCGGGGTTCCGACTGGCCCTTTTGACACATCTGACCTTCGCTCTTCTCTGACCTTGATTCTGGCTTCTCCCTCAATGGTGCGGTGATTTTCGGATCTCTCGCCCGTCCCACATCGGACCACCCCCCGGTCCCACATCCAAACGATCAAGACCCTTACTTGACGATTCGACACTTCCTTTTCGTTCATCTCAGAAACGACCAGCACGTTGCGCACTCCCCTTAAACACTTTGTCTCGCACTACTCAATGGACAAAGTTTTTTACTCTAAGACCGACTACTCCAACTACCTATCTTTCCGATCATAGTATTGGTAAAGCTCTCCTACGCCATGTAGGTAAAGCTATCTCATTTCACGCTCTCAAGAGCGGCACTCGCATCATCACGGTCCAGAATGCTGGCCAAGTTAGCGATCTTTCTCTTCTTATGACAATAGATACTATTCCTATCACTATTGACAAGCATCATTCTCTTAATTCTTTTAGTGGTACTGTCATTTTACCCCACACCATTGTCCAACGGAATTTCCAGACATGTGGTGATGACATTTTGGAGCAGCTTGAGCTCCAAGAACTCCCTATCCTTAAGGTTGACACTTTTGTCCTCCCTGCCAATAAGCGAAGACGTTATCCTTGCAATATAGCTCGTTTAACGATTGACTGCCGTGAACTCCCACCTTCGGTCTACATTGCAGGTCAATGTTTACAAGTTTGAAAGGTGACCCCTACACCACAACAGTGTAGAAACTTCTGGCATTTTGGTCATCCAGCGAAATATTGCAGGTCCATGGCCGAATGCCCAGTCTGTGGTGCCGACGACCATACCAGTCCTTCTTGTACTCTACCTCCCTCTTGCCTTAACTGTCATGAGGCACATCCATCGTACTCTCACTGTTGTCAGGTTTACCTGAATGAGCGGGAAATTTGTTGTCTCAGAGGCGGAAGGCTTCTCATATGCTATGGCCGTCTCTCATCTATGCCTTCAAGGGAGACTTCCCCATATTTCCTATTTTTGCATTGCTAAACGTCGCCCCACTTCTGGGGTCCCAACTTCAGACTTCCTCTGTGGTTACAACATCCTCAATCACCCCTGTCTCGAATCCTTTTGATGTTCTTGGCTCCGAGGTCCCTACTTCGGCATCCCATACTGTCCCCACTCCTTCCTCTACTCACTCGCACAGTTCTGAGTCTACACGTCCTCGTCCTTCACCTAAACCTCAGCACCCCCTTCTCATAAGTCCGGCAAAAAATCCCTATTGCCGGGTTCTTCGCCTCCGACTAGTTCTGTCCCATGTCCCCTCCCAAGCCCCTTCGATAGTTTCCTCTTCCATCTCCTCGTCCTTTACTTTAGTACAGTCTATAGACTCCCCGATAGTTTCTCACTCTCCTTCCATTTCTAATGTAGTCCCACATTCTCCATCTTTGTCTTCCGAAACACTGGAAGCTATCACAGAATATATTTCAGAGATTGGAGCGATGATGGACACCGCTCAACCTGAGGTTCCTCCTCCTCTCTTCTTCGTCTACACCCCTCCTTCCTTCACAATGTCCTCCTCCTTCTCTGATTACAGGTCTTCTGCTGCCTCCACACGTGGACTTTTCTAACCCTAGTCCATAGTATCCTCTCACTTCGACTTATATCTTTCTCTCCATAAATCATGGCTTATTTGCAGTGGAATATCCGAGGCCTCAGGGGTAACCGGGGTGAGCTTCAGGTGTTGCTCTCCCAGTTTTTTCCTGTTGGGGTCTGTTTGCAAGAACCCAAATTACAATCCACTGTTATCAGGCCCTTTTCAGGCTATGATTTGTTATATTCATCGGATCCTTTTTCCGATGGAACCTTTAACGAAAGTGCTCTACTTATACGCACTGGTGTTTCATACCGTCAGCTCTGTTCCTTCTTCCTTACATTACACCGCAGCCTGTATCCACTTGAATAAGTGGTATACACTCTGTTCTTTATATCTCTCCCTTTCTCGGGCATTGTCTATCCCAGATGTTGATTTTCTGGTTTCTTCCTTACCGCCACCCCTTCTGTTACTTGGCGATTTTAACGCACACCATTTTCTTTGGGGAGGGTCGCACTGTGACTCCGTGGCATTCAGTTGAGGCATTTCTTGCTTCTCTCCTCCATGTTTTAAATACGGGTACTCCTACCCATTTTGATCCTCGAACTCATTCTTTCTCCTGTATCGATCTTTCCATCTGCTCTTCCTCAACAGTACTTGACTTCACCTGGTCTGTCCTCCCAGACTTACATGACAGCGATCATTTCCCAATCATCCTTAATTAAGTCCCCTTCGTTTTCTCCACCTCCTCATTGCCCACGCTGGCAATTTGACCGGCGAAATGGGACCTTTACACACATCTTACTGCCTTTCATGAGGTTCCTTCTTCGTCCTCCATTGATGAGGTTTTTTCATCTCTTTTGTCCTCCATCTTCACAGCGGCTTACATTCTATTCCCCAAACCTCGGGCAAGCATCCTCAGAAGTGCGTGCCTTGGTGGTCTCCTGCTTGTGCTCGGGCAGTGCGTTTGAAACGCGCTGCATGGGGCAGGTATCGGTATAACAGAACCACAGAGAGACTCCTTGATTTCAAGCAGAAGAGAGCTATTGCTCGTCATGTCATACGTGATGCTAAACGCACTTGCTGGCGAGATTACGTTTCTACTGTCACTTCGGCTTCCTCGATAAGTGCAGTCTGGAAGAAAGTGCGGAAATTGAATGGTAAATTCTCCCCCGACCCGGCTCCTGTTCTTCACGTTGCCGGTGTCGATATAGCACACCCTCTTGCTGTTGCCACTGAAATTGGTAATCATATTGTCCGCATTTCTCAGGGGCTCCATCTATGGCCCTCGTTCCTTTCTTCTAAGTCTGCCAGCAAGTTAAAGCCCTTAGATTTTTCTTCTCTTAGAAAAGAATCTTATAATGTGCCTTTTACCCTTCAAGAACTGGAGGCAACACTCTCTGCTTGCCGAACATCGGCAGCTGGGCCAGACGGCATACATATTCATATCCTACAGCATTTACATCCGTCTGCTCTTGCTGTCCTCTTACGACTCTTTAATCTTATATGGTATCAAAGAGTTCTTCCCCAGCTGTGGAAGTCTGCTATTGTTCTCCTTTTTCGCAAACCGGGTACTACGGGACGTGATACTTCCCACTACCGTCTAGTTACTAGACGTTTGATGTGGTATTTAGAGACGCACATTAGTCTCTCCCCTAGTCAATATGGCTTTCGACCTTGAGAAGACTTATGACACAACTTGGAGATATAATATCTTGGCCCAGGCCCACTCCTTAGGCCTCCGAGGCAACCTATACCATTCTTCCTTAAGGCCTTCTTAACTGACAGACATTTCCGTGTCCGGGTTAGTAATGAGCTTTCCCCAGAATTTGTCCAAGCTGAAGGTGTCTCCCAGGGATGTATTCTGAGCACAACACTCTTTCTCCTTGCTATAAATAATCTGGCATCTGTTTTCCCATCCAACATTTGGTCATCGCTCTATGTGGATGACTTTGCTATAGCTTGTGCAGGTGCTGACTGTCACCTCATTACAGTTTCCCTCCAGCATGCCATCAACCGGGTTTCTGATTGGGCCATCACTCATGGGTTTAAATTTTCTACTGGCAAAACTCATCAAATTACGTTTACTAGACGTTCAGTGGTCTCTGACCATGCATTGTACCTATACGGCTCACGTATCCCAGAACGTGATAGTCAGGTTTCTCGGCCTCCTGTTTGACCGTAGATTGTCCTGGAAGCCTCACATTACCTCTCTGAAGGAAACTTGTCACAGCGGGCTGAACCTCCTTAAAATCCTCGCACATCTTTCATGGGGGGCTGATCGTAGAACTCTCCTTCGTCTGCATTCAGCCCTAATTTTATCGAAACTCGATTATGGTGACCAGATATATTCGGCGGCCTCCCCTGACACTCTTTCCAGCCTTAATCCCATCCATCACCAGGGATTACACTTATGCCTTGGTGCATTTCGTTCTTCCCCGGTTGAGAGCCTCTATGTAGAAGCGAACATTCCATCCTTGTCCGATCGTCGTGATGCACATTGCATTCGTTATTATGTTCGCTCTCATGACCTCCGCAATCCTTCCATGTATAGGATTGTCACAGATGTTAGTAGACGCTCTTTATTTGTCCGTCGCCCCTGCTTATTTCGTCCTTTTTCTCTTCGTCTACATTCACTCCTGTCTTCCCTTCAGCTACCACCTCTATATGTTCATGTGACATCTCCCTTTCCCCTACCCCCTTGGGAAGTTCCTGCTGTCCGTGTCTGTTCTATTCCTCTACCTTGCGCGAAAGCCCGCCTACCTACGGCGGCTTCTCACTCTTTTTCAAAGTTCAAAGTCATCTGATGGCGTTGGATTCCCAGCAGTGTTTCCGGACAGCGTCGTGCGAGGGCATCTATTACCCTCGGCTAGCACTTATCCTTATTGCATCTATGGCTGTGTCACCATTTGTGGTTGTTTTAGACTCCCTTAGTGCTTTACAGGCTATCCATAAAATTGATACACCTCACCCCTAGTTCTTCGTATCCAACTTTGGTTATGTCGTATCTCTAGCAAGCACAAAGATATTGTTTTTTGTTGGGTCCCTGGTCATGTTGACGTACAGGGCAATGAACAGGCAGACACTGCTGAGCGGTCAGCAGTACATGACCTTCCAGTTTCATATAGAGGTGTTCCTTTTACGGACTATTTTGCAGTCATTGCTACCCACCTTCGCACCCGTTGGCAACAACGCTGGTCTGACCTGCTGAATAACAAACTTCATTCTATTAAACCGAGTATAGGTTTCTGGCCTTCTTCTTGTCACCAATGTCGAGGTTGGGAGACTACTCTCTCCCGTCTTCGCATTGGTCACACTCGTCTTACGCACGGGTATCTCATGGAGAGGCTCCCTGCCCCTCTCTGTGAGCATAATCAGGTTCCAGTGTCAGTTCGACATATTCTGTTGGACTGTCCACTTTATCAACGAGCACGCAGAATTTACCTCCAACGGCGTCTTCGCTCTGCGGCCCTTTCTTTACCTTCCCTTCTTGCTGATGGACCCTCCTTTAATCCCGACTCTCTCGTTGACTTTTTGACAGAAACTGACTTACTACACAAACTCTGAAGTTTATACCTCTAGCACCTCCCTCAGTCCCTTCTACCTTGATCTCTTGCTACCCTCTATCCCTGCACTATCCACTGTCCTGCTGCACTCCATACCCTACTAATCATCCATCTCCCTCTTACAATCCATTCTCCCTGCATCCTGCCCTGACCAGCCGCGTTGTATAACCCCTGTGGTTTAGCGCTTATTTTGATTATAATAATAATTTAATTTAGTCCTGGTAAGTTCATTTATGGAGGTGCTAGTTGAGATGGCTTGTGAAAGTACTTTAGAGATGTTCATTGCAACTTGGTTGTATGGAAGGTTTATAATATTGCTGGGAGTGGTGTTAGTGTGGAGAACTGATAATCTCAAGAACTCTTTTCTTGCAATCTTTTATGAAAGGAAGGAAAAACAGTTTGGTGAAGGTTTGGTGTGTATACATGTATGTACACCCCTCGTCAAGAAACTCTGGACTGCAAATTCAGTATGCTCTTAGGAAAAATCCGATAACAAATCAATAACACTGCGACTAGGCGAGGATTCGAACCCATTTAGGATTGTGTGGTTCAGTGGGTTAAGGCATCATGTGAGTGTCGGTCACCACGAGGCAGGGCCAAAACTACATGGGTTCGAATCCTCGGCTAGTCGCAATGTTGTTATTGATTTAATACCACTCGTTCGTGGTCACAATAATATATATACTGCTTGTGGAGGCTAGTACACCAAACGGGGATAAGAATGAAATTAGCTTAAAGGCACCCACACCACCGTATGTCCTCGGACCAAGAGTAACACACCTAGCTTGGCTGGGTGCTTGGTTCTTGTAGGATTGTGTGGTTCAGTGGGTTAAGGCGTCATGTGATTTTCGCTCATGAGGCAGGGCCAAAACTACATAGGTTATTGATATATATTGTTATTGATATATATATATATATATATATATATATATATATATATATATATATATATATATATATATATATATATATATATATATATATATATATATATATATATATATATATATATATATATATATATATATATATATATATATGTCGTGCCGATTAGGTAAAACTGGTCAATTAGCAAGAACTCATCTAAAATTAAGTCCTTTCTAAAATTTTCTCTTATACGTTTAAAGATATATATTTTTAATTTATGTTAATGTAAGAATTTATAATTTTGTACCAAGAGAACTTTGAAAACCTACCTAACCTTATTACAACAAGCGCAATTTAATTTAGCCTAACCCAACTAAATATATTTTAGATACGTTAACATTAATTTAATAATAAACAAACACAATGAAATATATTTTTGTCTTTATGTTCAGAATGATTTTGCGAAATTATTGCATACACAAATTTTCACTTGTCTTATATGGCAAGTGAGCGTTGCTATTTAAGCCAAAATCGCAAGTTTTACCTAATCGGCACGACATATATATATATATTATATATATATATATATATATATATATATATATATATATATATATATATATATATATATATATATATATATATTTTATATATATATATATAATGTCGTGCCGATTTATATGTGCCTTTATATGTGTGTCTTCAATATCCGAACTACTTAAGGTGAATACTAGATCCAGTCTTGCTGGTTCGTCCTCTCCTCTCTCTCTAGTAGTGTCCCTGAAAAGCTGATGCATGAGGTTTTCCAGTACCACCTTCATCATCTTAGCCCTCCACGTTTCTGGGCCCTCATGTAGCTCCAGGTTCTCCCAGTCAATTTCCTTATGAATGTAATCAAACTATACCACGGGTGGGGTTAGAACCCGCGATCAGAGAGTCTCAAATCTCCAGACCGACGCGTTAGCCACTAGGCCAGCTAGCTTCAATAAGATTCATCCAACTTGCATTTGTGGACACAGTGGTGCCTATGCTAACCTTCCTATGGTGTAGAAATATACCTAGTTGGATGAATCTTATTGAAGCTAGCTGGCCCAGTAACTAACGCGTCTGTCTGGAGTTTTGAGACTCTCTGATCGCGGGTTCTAACCCCGCCCGTGGTATGGTTTGTTTGCAATTGTGTCATTACGATTTCGTGAGACTGAAATCACCCACAATCAGTAGCTTTGCCCTGCCCATATGGGCTCTTCTGGCCACTTCAGCCAGTGTGTCAACCATTGCTCTGTTACTCTCATCATATTATTTTCTTGGGCTCCTGCCACTCTGTGTGTGTGTACTCGCCTATTTGTACTCACCTATTTGTGGTTGCAGGGGTCAGAGACTCAGCTCCTGGCCCCGCCTCTTCACTGATCGATACTAGGTTCTGTCTCTCCCTGCTCCATGAGCGTTATCATACTTTGTCTTAAAGCTATGTATGGTTCCTGCCTCCACTACATCACTTACTAGACTATTAAACTTCCTGACAACTCTATGACTGAAGAAATACTTCGTAACATCCCTTTGACTCATCTGTGTGTGTGTGTGTGTGTAGTGTGCGAAAGACTAAGCACGTAGAACACAAAGAGTAGTAGTCAACAGAGTAAAGTCTGAGGCAGCTACTGTGAAAAGCTGTTCCACAAGGCACAGTACTTGCTCCCATCCTATTCCTCATCCTCATATCAGACATTGACAGGGATATAAGCCACAGTGCTGTGTCTTCCTTTGCAGATGACACCCAAATCTGTATGACAGTGTCCACCGTTGAAGACACTGCAAGACTCCAAGCAGACATAAACCAAATCTTTAAATGGGCTGCAGAAAACAATATGAAGTTCAATGATGAGAAATTTCAATTGCTCAGATACGGAAAACGTGAAGAAATTAAAATCTCATCGGAGTACAAAACTAATTCCAACCACACAATAGAGCGAAAAACTAATGTCAAAGACCTGGGAGTGATCATGTCAGAGGATCTCACCTTCAAGGACCATAACAATGTAGCAATTGCATCTGCTCGAAAAATGACAGGATGGATAATGAGAACCTTCAAAACCAGGGATGCCAAGCCCATGTTGACACTTTACAGATCGCTTGTTCTATCTAGGCTGGAATATTGCTGCACACTAACTGCACCTTTCAAGGCGGGTGAAATTGCTGACCTTGAAAATGTACAGAGAACCTTCACAGCACGCATAAGTGCGATAAACCACCTCAACTACTGGGAACGCTTGAAGTTCCTAAACCTGTACTCTCTAGAACGCAGGCGGGAGAGATACATTATTATATACACATGGAAAATTCTCGAGGGCTTAGTACCAAACTTGCACACAAAAATCACTCCCTACGAAAGCAAAAGACTCGGCAGCGATGTAACATCCCCCAATGAAGAGCAGGGTGCCACTAGCACGTTGAGGACAACACAATAAGTGTGAGGGGCCCAAGATTGTTCAACTGCCTCCCAGCATACATCAGGGGGATTACCAACAAGCCCCTGGCTGTCTTCAAGCAGGCACTGGACAGGCACCTCAAGTCGGTACCTGATCAGCCGGGCTGTGGTTCCTACGTTGGACTGCGTGCGGCAAGCAGTAACAGCCTGGTTGATCAGGCTCTAGTCCAACAGGAGGCCTGGTCACAGACCGGGCCGCGGGGGCGTTGACACCTGGAATTCTCTCCAGGTAGACTTCAGGTAGACTCCAGGTACTAATTTCTAACAGAGAGGCAATAAGGTGAGCGTGATTGAACAGTACAGTTATAGTTTGGTAAACATCAGTATGAAGAAGACATATATAAGCAGCACAGCATCAGGGAAAGTAGACACAAAAATGACCTAACTGCGGACTATCAAAGTGTCCTTCGTAAAGTGTGGAAAAAATAGCTAATTACTGAATTTGAGTTCAGTAACTTCCAATCCCAACTATGAAAGTGCTTAGATGCCAGTCACAACAGATTAGAGTTATTATTGTTACAATCAAAACTTAGTGTTAAACCCACAATGATCCTACAACACTCAAACAAAACTTAGTGTTAAACCCACAATGATCCTACAACACTAAGATCAAAACTTAGTGTTAAACCCACAATGATCCTACAACACTCAATCAAAACTTAGTGTTAAACCCACAATGATCCTACAACACTAAGATCAAAACTTAGTGTTAAACCACAATAATCCTATAACACTAAGATCAAAACTTAGTGTTAAACCCACAATGATCCTACAACACTCAATCAAAACTTAGTGTTAAACCCACAATGATCCTACAACACTAAGATCAAAACTTAGTGTTAAACCCACAATAATCCTATAACACTAAGATCAAAACTTAGTGTTAAACCCACAATGATCCTACAACACTCAATCAAAACTTAGTGTTAAACCCACAATGATCCTACAACACTAAGATCAAAACTTAGTGTTAAACCCACAATGATCCTACAACACTAAGATCAAGAGTTAGTCATGGAACCTGAATCATACTGAGTGTCTTACGACACACAAGCACAAAAATCAGTAAGTCTACAGAATTCTCCGCGGAAAAAGATCCATACAGATAAAGAAGTATGAGTTTCCCACCAACGAGATCATACTCCACAGAGTCTATATTAAAACAATAAAGAATAACAGTGTTCTTACAGACTGGGGAAGACAGATCTCTCGACTGTGATGTCACGTCAGAGAGAGAGAGAGAGAGAGAGAGAGAGAGAGAGAGAGAGAGAGAGAGAGAGAGAGAGAGAGAGAGAGAGAGGGAAGGGAGCAACTACCAGTGTTAGGTGAGGTTCTCCCAGCTGGCCACACGACCCAGAGTGCATCACAAGTGGCAAACTAACGAACAAGGAGCAGCAGCAACGCAGGACAGCGAATCAACACTCTGGAATCCGTCAACACAGAAAGTGGAGTGAGTGATACAGCCTTACTATTGATGTAACTAAAGTGGAGTGAGTGATACAGCCTTACTATTGATGTAACTAAAGTGGAGTGAGTGATACAGCCTTACTATTGATGTAACTAAAGTTTAAGTTTTAACACAAATAATAATAGTGATATAATATTAAATAAAGTATTGCGACCCCAGAATGGGCCACAATGTACATATATAAATTTATGATGTATATTTAATTTCTTATAATTTTATATTGCTGATATTTTCGATAATAGCTAAATCGTTTATATCTGCTGTATATTATTATTTGACTTAGCTACTTTAATAGGTAGGATGTACATATTTTGCTCTTTGATCGAGTGTTGAGTAGCAGCCCGTGAGTTGGCAAACTACCGCTTACTGCACTTCGCTTGTTATACTGCCGGCTTCTAGTTGCTGGGAGTCAGTCGGTGGCGACCCACCTGAGCTGGAGACTGCTTCTCCTTACTCGTCCTCTCTGGCCTGCTGACCCTCATTGAGACAACACCTCTCTCCTGTCTCTGCTGGTTTTCTCGTCCTTTAGACTCTGGTAGAGTATGTATTCGGTGGTGAGACGAAACATACTTCTCAGGACTCTGTGTAACTCTGTTCACAGAGGATAGTCTAGACAGTGATTTTCTATGTTTTTCTGGGTTGTGTGTCACATTGACAATCTGAGATAACTCGGGTCTCTAGCTATAGCTCTTGACCTAATTCGCTAAGGCATCTGTGCACCGTCACAGTCGGGGATTTTATTC
This sequence comes from Cherax destructor, assembly GCA_009830355.1. Classification (NCBI taxonomy): domain Eukaryota; kingdom Metazoa; phylum Arthropoda; class Malacostraca; order Decapoda; family Parastacidae; genus Cherax; species Cherax destructor. The sequence continues at coordinate 28,270 of WNWK01024882.1, forward strand.
TGAACCTAGATTCAGTAATAAGGGAGTTTTGTGACTATTTTGGGAGGATCTGCTGATGGTCTCCTTGTTCCTGACGCTGTGTTGCTGTTGCTTGGTATATTGGTCATTTTACTGTTCAATCAAGCTGTTCTGGTTGTCAGTTTGTTAGAGAAGCTAGCTTATGAGAAGACGTTCAGTTTGTCACTGGTTGAGTCGAGTCTTAACGAGTTAATTGGAGCACACTCATACACACATCTACTCTTTATTTGTATATATCTGCATATTTGTAAATTGCTGACTTTGTACCAGATGGTACATAACAACCAGATATATGTGCCTTCAGCATAGTCTTATTGTTTATGAGAGCAATGTAGGAGCTAACCTCCTAATTCATAACTTAATGAACATCCTGATCATATGTACATTTATTTACTTTGAAACCCTAGTCATTCTAACTTTGTTAATAAATCTATTAAATATATTTCTTTGGTTAGTACCCTCTCAGTTGTAATATTCTTATGATATTGATAATATCGGATAACTGGACCAGGATACTGACTTTGTTGCAAGAGCCCAGTAACAGGCTGGATGCTAGAGGGGCATTCCTTTCTAGTGTTCACTGGAGATGTCTATTACTAATAGACATCGTGTCATTTTTAACATAGTGTCATTTTGTAACATAAATGTAAATAAAAAAATCTATATTTTTCCAGAGACGCAACAGTGGTGCTGAAAGTGATGATGGTAGTAGTGGTGGTAGGGGGGGTGATAGTGGTGGTAGTGATGGGGGATGATAATGGGATGATAGTGGTAGTGGAGGTGATAGTGGTGGTGGTGATTGGGGGGGGGGGTGGTGAATAGTGGTGATAGTGGTGGTGGTGGGTAGTTTTTTGGTGGTGGTGATAGTGATGATGGGA
>WNWK01024883.1:0-29165 GCA_009830355.1 Cherax destructor
ATCAGGCAGAACAAAAAAGGGATCTGGACAGGCTGCAAGCCTGGTCCAGCAATTGGCTCCTGGAGTTCAACCCACCAAGTGCAAAGTCATGAAGATTGGGGAAGGGCAAAGAAGACCACAGACGGAGTACAGTCTGGGGGGCCAGAGACTACAAACCTCAATCAAGGAAAAATATCTTGGGGTGAGTATAATCCCAGGCACATCTCCTGAGGCGCACATCAACCAAATAACTGCTGCAGCATGGGCGCCTAGCTAACCTAAGAACAGCATTCCGACATCTTAATAAAGAATCGTTCGGGACCCTGTACCCCTGTGTACGTTAGGCCCATACTGGAGTATGCAGCACCAGTTTGGAACCCACATCTAGTCAAGCACGTAAAGAAGCTAGAGAAAGTGCAAAGGTTTGCAACAAGACTAGTCCCAGAGCTAAGGGGTATGTCCTACGAGGAGGGTTAAGGAAATCGACCTGACGACACTGGAGGACAGGAGAGATAGGGGGGCATGATAACGACATATAAGATACTGAGAGGAATAGACAAGGTGGACAGAGACATAATGTTCCAGAGATGGGACACAGCAACAAGGGGACACAGTTGGAAGTTGAAGACTCAAATGAATCACAGGGATGTTAGGAAGTATTTCTTCAGTCATAGAGTGGTCGGGAAGTGGAATAGCTTGGGAAGCGATGTAGTGGAGGCAGGTTCCATACATAGCTTTAAGGAGAAGTATGATAAAGCTCATGGAGCAGGGAGCGTGACCCAGTAGCGGCTAGTGAAGAGGGCGGGCCAGGAGCTGAGTCTCGACCCTGCAACCACAATTAGGTGAGTACACACACATGTATATATTTTTTTTTCAACAAGTCGGCGTCCCACTGAGGCTAGGTGACCCAAAAAAAGAAAATCACAAAAAAAAGAAAATACTTTCATCATCATCTAACACGTTCACCTCACTCATACATAATACTGTCTTTGCAGAGGCGCTCAGATACGACAGTTTAGAATAGTCCCTTCAAACTGTCACTATCCCAGATCCCTCTTTTAAAAGTGCAGGCATTGTATTTCCCATTTCCAGGACTCAAGTCCGGCTAAATCTATAATAACCGATTTCCTGAATCCCTTCACTAAATATTACCCTACTCACACTCCAACAGCTTGTCAGGTCCCAAAACCATTCGTTTCCATTCACTCCTATCTAACACGCTCACACACACTTGCTGGAAGTTCAAGCCCCTCGCCAACAAAACCTCCTTTACCCCCCTCCCAACCTTTTCAAGGACGACTCTTACCCCTCCTTCCTTCCCTACAGATTTATACGCTCTCAAGTCATTCTACTTTGATCAATTCTTCTAAATGACCAAACCACCTCAACAACCCCCTCTTCACCCCTGACTAATACTTTTAGTAACTCCACACCTCCTCTTAATTTCCACACCTCGAATTCTCTGCATAATATTTACACTCACACATTGCCCTTAGACAGGACATCTCTAATGCCTCCAGCCGCCTCCTCACTGCAGCATTTGCAACCCAACCTTCACACCACTATACTTTCATACATTCCCTTCTTTGCCTCCATAGATAACGTTTTTGTCTCCACAGATACCTCAATGCACCACTCACCTTTTTTCCTTCATCAATTCTATGGATAACCTCATCCTTCATAAACCCATCCGCTGACAAGTCAACTCCCAAATATCTGAAAACATTCACTTTTCCATACTCCTCTCTCCAATTTGATATCCATTTTTTCTTTATCTAAATCGTTTGATACCCTCATCACCTTACTCTTATCTTTGTTCACTATCAACTTTCTACCTTACACACCCTCCCAAACTCGTCCACTAACCTTGCAACTTTTTTAGAATCTCCCATAAGCACAGTATCATCAGCAAAAAGTAACTTGTCAGTTCTCATTTTGTACTTGATTCCCCATAATTTAATCCCACCCCTCTCCCCATCACCCTTTTACAACCCCATCTATAAATATATTAAACAACCATGGTGACATTACACATCCCTGTCTAAGACCTACTTTACTGGGAAGTAATCTCCCTCTCTACACACTCTAACCTGAGCCTCACTATCCTCATAAAAACTCTTTCAGCCTTCAGTAACTTACTACCTATTCCATACACTTGCAACATTTGCCACATTGCTCCCTATCCACTCTATCATATGCCTTTCCTAAATCCATAAATGCAATGAAAACTTCTTACCTTTATCTAAACACTGTTCACATATATGCTTCACTGTAAACACTTGATCTACACATCCCCTACCCACTCTAAAGCCTCCTTGCTCATCTGCAATCCTACTCTCTGTCTTACCTCTAATTCTTTCAATAATAACCCTGCCATACACTTTACCTGGTATACTCAGTAAACTTATTCCCTATAATTTTTTACTATTCTTTTGGCACCCTTCCCTTTATATAAAGGAACTATACACGCTCTCTGCCAATCCTTAGGTACCTCCCATACATTTATTAAAACAAAGATACCAACCACTCCAACACAATATCTTCCCCTGCTTTTAACATTTTTGTCATGATCCCGTCAGTTCCTGCTGCTTTACCCTCTTTCATTCTACGTAATGCCTCACACACCTAACCACACTCATATCTTGCCCCTTCCTCACTCCTAAAAGATGTTGTACCTCCTGACCAGTGCATGAAATTACCGCCTCCCCTTTTTTCATTGACATTTAAAAGTTCATCAAAATATTCCTGCCATCTACCCAATACCTCCAGCTCCCCATCCACTAACTCCCTACTCTGTTTTTAACTGACAAATCCATTTGTTCCCTAGGCTTTCTTAACTTGTGTTTCTCCTCAAAACTTTTTCTTATTTTCAGCAAAATTTCTTAACAGTGCCTCTCCCACTCTTTCATCTGCTCTCCTTTGCACTCTCTCACCACTCTCTTCACCTTTCTTTTACTCTCCATATACTCTGCTCTTCTTACAACACTTCTGTTTTGTAAAAAAACTCTCATTAGCTACAGTTTTCTCTTTTATCACACACTTACTTCATCATTCCACTAATCACTCCTCTTTCCTCCTGCACCCACCTCCTATAGCCACACACTTCTGCCCCACATTCTAATACTGCATTTTTAAAACAATCCCAACCCTCTTCAACCCCCACTATTCATACTTGCACTAGCCCACCTTTCTGCCAATAGTTGCTTATATCTCACACTAACTTTCTCCTCCCTTAGTTTATACACTTTCACCTCTCTCTTACTTGCTGTTGCCATTTTCCTTATGTCTCATCTACCTCTTACTCTAACTGTAGCTACAACTAAATAATGATCCGATGTATCCGTTGCCCTCTATAAACATGTACATCCTGAAACCTACCCATCAACCCTTTTTATCCAAAAATACATAATCTAACAAACTACTTTCATTTCGTGCTATATCATACCTTGTATACTTATTTATCCTCTTTTTCATAAAATATGTATTACTTATTACCAAACCTCTTTCTACACATAGCTCAATTAAAGACTTTCCATTTACATTTACCCTGGCACCCCAAATTTACCTACTACTCCCTCCACAACATTTTTACCCACTTTAGCATTAAGATCCCAACCACAAGTACTCTCTCACTTGGTTCAAAACTCCCCACACACTCATTCAACATTTCCCAAAATCTCTCTCTCCTCTACACTTCTCTCTTCTCCAGGTGCATAAACACTTACTATAACCCACTTTTCACCTCCAACCTTTATTTTACACCACATAATCCATGAATTGATACATTTATATTCCCTCTTTTCCTGCCATAACTTATCCTTCAACATTATTGCCACTCTTTCTTTAGCTCTAACTCTGTTTGAAACCCCTGACCTAATCCCATTTATTTCTCCCCACTGAAACTCTCCTACCCCCTTCAGCTTTGTCTCACTTAAAGCCAGGACATCCAGTTTCTTCTCATTCATAACATCCACAATCATCTCTTTCTTATCATTCGCACAACATCCACGCACATTCAAACATCCCACTTTGATGGTTTGCTTCTTTTTCTTTTTAGTAAGTTATACGGGAAAAGGGGTTACTAACCCATTGTTTCCGGCATTTTAGTTGACTTTCACAACACGCATGGCTTATGGAGGAAAGATTCTTATTCCACTTCCACATGGATATGAAAGGAAAAGTAATAAGAACAAGAACTTTTAAGATAAAATCAAAGAAAAATCTCAGATGAGTGTGAATACATAAAAGTGCACATGTATGTGTAGCGTGACCTAGGTGTATGTAGAAGTGGCAAGACGTACCTGAAATCTTGCATGTTTATGAGACAGAAAAAAAGACACCAGCAATCCTTCCATCATGTAAAACAAATACAGGCTTCCTTTTTACACTCACTTGGTAGGACGGTAGTACCTCCCTGGGTGGTAGCTGTCTACTGGGGACCTTCATCCTCAGAGAAGACAATAAATGTACTTTAGGGAAAACTCGAGGTTCTCCCCTGAGCTGTTTAAATATTTTCTTCTCCTACCACCCCCTATATATATTATATAAGTGCTTTATTAACAGACAGAATACATTGACAGAAAACATATACATGAACATGAATACATTGGTACAACATATCAAAGATTATGAATTCCCCAGTCCTCCGATATATATATATATATATATATATATATATATATATATATATATATATATATATATATATATATATATATATATATATATATATATATATATATATATATATATATCACAAACACTGATCTCTTGCCGAAGAAGACTTCGAACCAACGAACCTTGCAACAAGGTTCGCAGTGCTTTTACCGACCGTACCACACTGGTCCAATACCTTGGCGTCCAGCTCACGCTAGACGTTGATCCAAGGTAGCCAGCTTTCAGGCAGGAGGCTTACAACTTTTCATCTCATCCCCCTCATGTTTCGACACAACTAGAGATTTTTACAATGCTAGGAATTCGCAAGAACAGTGTCCTTAATTACAGCTCCTGGGTCTCTCCCAAGGGGTAACAAGTGTTACAGCTCCTGACCCCTTATGAGACAAGCTTCAGCTCTGGGTTCAGCATTTTAGAGGTGTGCACTATCAAACAATGGGTAAATAATAATCTAAAACGTTTTCACAATTTTATTCATTTTCCTTTTATACATTAGTAAAAAACATAAAGTATTGTGGTGCAACACCATCACTTGTTCTCAACACTACCATCATAAAGTATTGTGGTGCAACACCATCACTTGTTCTCAACACTACCATCATAAAGTTTTTTTTTTTATATTTTATTTAAAAACTGTAGGAATACATATACAATAAACAGAGCGCCAACAGGCATACAACGTAACAAAACAATTACTTAATATATAATCAACACGTAAACAAAGAACCCATCAGCACATAATAGAAACCTGTGCCACGTATAATTAAACCTTATTCACCCACATACATCGAAGTTAGAAAGGTACATTATATACACTGGATAACAAGTCTTGCATGTAATATATCCAGTTGTTAAGATGCATAATATATATGATATCTATATGAAACAGACTCTGTACATAAAAACCATTATCATAGCACCATAAACATAACGCTCACATAGGGCCACACAACCCCGCCTGTTACCATATAAGTTTAATCCAACAATTATATACTGTATATTGTTAATCCTACAAGTATATCCTGTATATCACAAGAACACTGAAAACAACATCTACATAATGTATATACACAATAATTAATATCTTGCCTTCACGGAATGACAATGAAACCATCCACATAGACTACTCTATCGTCATTACATTACATTGCCATTGGTATCCCTGGATACCACCGTTATCCCTCCCACTCCCCCCCCCCTTCCCCCACCTTCACCTCACATAAAAGGGTATAGAAAAGACTTTAGATATACATAACTATTTTCTATCACCTGATGCAACAGGCTAAAAATACAGCATGGAACTATGTACTACATTACTATCTGCTCTTTAATCTACAGATTCCACACCAAAACTATGTTAACACTGAACACAACTTCTCTGGTAATTATAGCCATGGCATTCACCTTGCTCATGACTTTCATACATTTTTAACACAAAATAAGGTTAATCAACCCTTATCCACATACACGTACATTATCTTCTTCATATCCTCATCATTGCCCCTAGGTAAGCCCCCTTTAATTCATCCCTTGAAGTATATGAACAGAAGTGAATAAAGCATGATAAAGAAAATGATACCCCTATCCAGTCACCCCCGTCTCCCCACCCCTCTCTCATTCTTTCGCTACCCACCTCTATGTACCACACCCTCCACAAAAACGTCATGCGTCCCCCGTGACATACATCGCTTGAGTCACCCGTCACCTCATCCCCCCCACGATTCTAACCATCTTTCTCAACGCCAAACATACCCTATCTACCCTTTCATTCACCACTTACTTCTTCCACCTGCAGACAAGCCCATTTAAGTGAATCCCCTCACCTCACCCCTATTAAACCCCTGATCGTCATATTCCTATAACTTTCCGAGAAAAGGACATCCCACGACCTCCCATAAATTACCCTATTCCTACATCTTGTGCGGTACATACTACCGCTATGGCCCTAATCCGCACATTCCCGGCACCTCCCTCATCACCCATGACACATACAGGAAATCCACCATGACATACAACAACGCCCGCCTCTCGGCCCCACCCACACCCCAATATCCAAACTCAAAGCCCGTAATGTCTGTATACCCCCCCTCCCAACATACGAATGACCCTCCCAATCCACACCCTTACAGTATTCAAACTTTCACAGAAGTAAATGGCATGATAAGCTGTTTCCTCCATTCACACCTGCCACACGCCGGTGCCCCTACCAATCCATCTTAAACAGTATAGCCTTTGAAACTACCACTTCATGCAAGAACCTAACGATCACCTCCCTTACCTTCGCCTTCAATTTCATCTTAGTCAACCCCCATATCCCCTCCCAGTCATACACCAGATACTCTGCAACCCCCACTATTACTTCCCTTGACTCCCCTACCTTCCCCAATACACTTGCCCGTACCCTCCCAGGTTCCCTCACTGCTAATAACCACCGCAACGATTCCTCACATTGCTTCAATTCCTTCCCTTCCACCACCTTCGCAGGTCTTTCATCACCCTGCCCACCTTGCACCCCCTCTCCCCACCTGTCCTCACATAACATTGCTTCACATACATGCACCTCACTCTGTGTCTATTGATATCAACCCCAATCCCCTAACCTCACCCTTTTCATCACCACTTCCTTACATAACCAATGTTTACCATAACCCCATACATACCGTAAGACCTTTTTTTCCAAATCCCTCACATCCTCCGTCATCAACGGGAAAACTGCTGCAGTATGCCATAATCTACTATACACAATCGTATTCACGACAATCACACGCTGCTGCAAAGCTAGATCCCCGGCCTCCATCCCCATCCTAAGCATAGCCCTCCCACCACGTCTGACGAATTTTCTCTCTAGTCTCCTGCGTGTCATTCATATAAACAATCCCACAAATCTTTAACTGATCCACCACTGGCCACCCGTACCTCGCCCCCAGACCCCCTCCCACAAAATTACCTACCTCCAACAACTTAGACTTGGCCCCATTGACTGACATACCTGTCGCTTTCCCAAATATACTTATAATCCTTCCCACATTACTTAGGCCCTCTTCTCCTCTCACCAAGACAGTTGTGTCATCTACATACCCCACTATACCAGTGGCACATCCTCTTCCCACACCCCCTCCCGCACCCCTTCCACAACCAGGCTATAAAAGGGGTTCTGCAGACATGCAAACAGGATTTGCGACACAGGGCACCCCTGTCGCAAACCCTTTCCCATCCTAACTTCTTTCCCTATTGTGAGGGAAAAGTAGTCTAATTATGGGTTAAGGTTGTTAGTCTGCCGGCGGTCATTCACGGGTTCAGCCGGTGCTACCCTCTTGCGGGCCGAATCAGAACCCCCCACCCTTTTCTGGTGGTAGTTACCTTACCTGGTGACAGTGAAACTGTGGAGAGACACTACACCTCCACTCTTCTCCTGAACAGGTAAGGTGCTCTACCAGGGGTATTTTTTTTTTGTGGTTTATTTAAGGTTACCAGTAATTTCTACCATCTTAAAGTAAACATGTTATCCTTTTTCTTTCTTACATGTTATGTTTACTTACTTGTGGTAACTATTTTTTATTTTCTCTTTATCAGCTCTGCTGCTGGCCTGGTCAGCTGGTACAGACGCCAGTTTTGAAGGAGCTAGATATACGTCTCTCTGACTTGGTTTTGTCTACTCTTCCGCTTCAAAATCTTACGTACCTCGACCAAGTGGCATACGAGAATTCTTAACTACCCAGGATAACCATCCAACATCTCGTCTACATCAGAGACTCAACCCCATGACTGTAAGTTCTTCTCTGAATTAGATATCTCACAAGCATACCATCAGGTGTCTTTACACCCAGACTCTAAACCATACACTGCTTTCCCCACTCATAGAGGACTAATGCAATATCGCACAATGCCTTTTGGTTTGGTTACCGCATGTGCCACTTATATTAGGCTTATGAGAATAGTCCTCTCTGACTTAAAGAATGTTTCGGTGTATTTTGATAACATTTACATCATGACTCATGTCTGGGAAGATCATCTTTCAACACTGTCGCTTGTTTTAAAGAGACTAAGAGCTCATGGCCTTACCGTCAAACCACAGAAGTGTTTTCTTGGTTTCTTCAAAATTCAATACTTGGGGTTCATTATTTCAGACAATTCTTTATCTCCTATTCCTAACAAAACTAAAGCTGTTCTAGAATGCACTTTTCCTACAACAAAAAAGTTGCTAAGAAGCTTCCTCGGATCTGTAAACTTCTACAGAAGTTTTGTCCCAAACTTAAGTGGTCTGACCTCCATTCTCACTGACTATTTAAAAAAGAATGTGAAAGAACCACTGGTTTGTTCTGATGAAGCAAAACAAAGCTTCGAACAAATTAAAAGAATATTTTCGAACCCTCCTGTCCTAAAATTACCAGATGTTAACGAAGTTTTTTGTCTCCGAACAGATGCCTCTCATTCTGGACTCGGTGCTGTGTTACTTCAGTATTACGATGAGACTCCGTTCCCGGTATCTTTTGCTAGTAAGAAGCTTCTACCACGGGAAGAAAGATACTCTACTGTGGAAAAGGAATGTTACGCCTTAGTGTGGGGTATAAGTAGGTTCAAATACTACTTGTATGGGAAACCCTTCATACTTGAAACTGATCACAAGCCACTCATGTATTTAGAAAACTTCAAAGGTACAAATAGCAGACTCTTGAGATGGGCTTTGGCTATTCAGGCCTACAAGTTTAATTAAGGTTATTTATATCTCTGGCTCTGAAAACCACTTTTCAGATTGGCTGAGCCGAGGTTGTACATAGTGCTTTTCCCTCTGTTTAACTTATTACCTTCGACCATAAGTTTTGGAAAGGGGGTATTGTGAGGGAAAAGTAGTCTAATTATGGGTTAAGGTTGTTAGTCTGCCGGCGGTCATTCACGGGTTCAGCCGGTGCTACCCTCTTGCGGGCCGAATCAGAACCCCCCACCCTTTTCTGGTGGTAGTTACCTTACCTGGTGACAGTGAAACTGTGGAGAGACTACACCTCCACTCTATTTTTTATTTTCTCTTTATCAGCTCTGCTGCTGGCCTGGTCAGCTGGTACAGACGCCAGTTTTGAAGGAGCTAGATATACGTCTCTCTGACTTGGTTTTGTCTACTCTTCCGCTTCTAAATCTTACGTACCTCGACCAAGTGGTATACGAGAATTCTTAACTACCCAGGATAACCATCCAACATCTCGTCTACATCAGAGACTCAACCTGGGCTTGTATTCTCCTACTCTCCATCCTGCCAGAACCACAAAGGCCTATTTTTTTTATATATTTTATTAAAAACTTAAAATTCTTAGTTTATTTCATATCCAAGAGTCTTTATTTGTTTTTATTATTTTTTCCATTATTTGTTCAGGTGGAAGGCGTTCCCCTGACACCTATACGTCCATTGATTTGCACTCTCACACACGCGTCCGTATACAACGTTTCTGCCCAACCTACTATTTCCTCCCCATACCCCTGCTTACGCATAATCTCCCATAACATATTTTTCTACACTGTCATACGCCGCTCTCCAGTCCAGGCCCAGCACTCCCCCTCCCTCTCTACCCTCTATAAACTCCCTGATCCTCCCCTGCCCATTATTCATACTGCGACCTGGGATTCCATACTGCCCCTGCTCAATGACACCATGTAGCACACTTTTCATTCTATTACCCAACACCTTTGCAAAAATTTTATAGTCAGCACACATCATCGAGAGCGCTCTATAATCCCGGATTGTCACCCCACCCTCACCCTTTTTAACTAACACTACTACCCCTGTGCGCTGCGTACTTCCCATACTTCCTGTCTCTTTCATCCTATTGAACAAACTGACCATGCATTCCTTTACACTTCCCCAATTCACCAAATAGAAATCATTGGGAATACCATCTATACCCGGCATTTTCTTTCTGCTCATACCCTGCACCGCCATCCACACCTCCTCCTCAGTAATCACCCCCTCCATCCCCTCTCTATCTTCCCTCCCCATTCCCCGTGAAATACTCTCCACCAAGATCTGCCCCTCCCTCCCCCCACTCTCCCCCTTTTGCAGATGACACTCAAACCACTTGTCTAGATATATGCTCATCGCCTCTGTTGTTTCCAACCTTTGCCCTTCCACATACCCATGCACCTCATTACCCACCTCCAATCCCATTACAGTCATTCCCCTCTGCCTTTTTCTAAAATTCCCCAAGACATGTGCAGATGGCCTGTCACCCCATAACACATCATCCATTCCCCCTCGCAACCTTATAGCATCAAACCTTTCATTCTGCATCTCTCGCAACTGATCTCGCAAAACCCCTATTTCTGCCACAGGGTATTTCCCTCCCCCTTCGTAACAACTATTCAGCTGCCCCTCAAGATACTTTTGCTTACCGTACCTCCACCTGCTTTCCTCTCTGCCCCTCACCTTATAATATTCCCTTATACTCGGTTTCGCACACTTTTCCCACCATTCCACTATATTCTCACTCAGTTTTCCCCTAGCCCACACAGCGTCCCACCACTCGCCAAAACCTGTATATCCATCCACCCCATCTAATAATCGCACATTCAGTTTCCAGTAACCCTCGTACCACCTTACCATTCCCCCCCCATCCTACATCCACTAATACGCCCCTATGATCTGAAAAACCCACATCTAATGTTTGTACCCTCCCCACCACTGCGTTCCTCGTGACATAAACCCTGTCTAACCTTGCTGCATACCCCCTTCTAATAAAGGTGTGTTCCACCTGCCATCCACCTCCCCCCACCGCGTCTACCATCCCAGCATTACCCAGAACGTCTCTTAGTACACCCAACACACATCCCGCCCCCCTCGGTTCAACATCTTTCTTCCTTATGACACTATTCCAATCCCCACCCATGATAGTTACTGCCGGTAATCCTCCCATATGGCAAACCAAAAAATCCCTCACAAAATCTTCTTTTACCCTCCTAGTACTATCAGCAGGCATGTACACCCCTATGAAACACACCCTTACCTCTCCCCACACCCCGTCCACCCTCACAATCCTCCCCCCACCCCCCTCCTCCCATTTCATCAACCTAAATGAGCTGGTCTCTTTTACTGCTATTGCAACTCCGCCCTTGAATCTACCCGAACATGCAGCATACACACTGTAACCTTTCAACAACAAGTCTCTACCTACCCTATAATTTTGCTCTTGTAAGAAACACACATCCACAGCATATCGTCTCAGAGTCCCCTCTACCCACCTACGCTTTACCTCGGCCCGAAGGCCATTTACATTAAAAGTTAAACACCAGAATATATTAGAGGGGGCTTACCTTTGGACCTTTGTGGCCTTGATACATTACTCTTTTGCTGACCTTTGCCCTTAACCACACTCTGCACCCCTCTAGCCTCATCCGAGCCCTTGGCTCCTTCTTTTCCCCTGCGTGCCACATCCACCCATGGCTTTTTGCTTGCCTTTTGGGCCGGCGTAAGGACGTCGTCGCTGTCAGACGCCCCCACTGACCTCTTTCTTGTCTCCCCAGTCACTTCCATGCAGTTATCACTCTCCTCTTCGTGCACGGATACCCTAACCTCTCCCACCACCAAACCATCCTGCACAGGACTGTCTCCCAATGTACCAACAAGACCTGCTAAATCTTGTACAACAGTAACACCATTACCATCACCCACAGACTCCTCGTCCTGGGGACTGTCCAGCAGTCCCTTTGACACGTCGAGGACAGGCAACTCCTGTCCAATATCCAATGAAACATCCTGATCCTGTGACCCCACACATGCAGGCCCCTGCGTCTCCACAGGCAAAGTGAGGTACACCTCTCTCGTACCATCCACAATATCACTCCACGCACCCGTAGGGGCCACCACCTCATCCTCCACTCTCTTACTTAACTCCCCAGCCAGCTCTTCCACCACATCCACACTCTTAATTATCTCCTCAGCCAGCACTTCCACCACATCCCGTCTGCATGGTTGTTGAAATCGTCGTTTCGGACAAGCTGCAGCCATATGTTCATACGAACCACAAATCCTGCAGGTTTGCCTTTGTCCCGCATATGTCACATACACCTGCGTTTTAAAATCGGGCAGGACGACATAGGATGGGATGGGTGTCCGGATCGTCATTTTCAAGGTGTATGAGCCCTCTAACAGGCCCTCGTAGGGACCCTCAGTCCACCTGCCCACTGACATTGCGTGTATGATGCCGTAATCTTGGAAAACTTGCCTGACATCAAAGTCAGTACATTCAAATGGAACGTTTCTAAGTTTAACCCAAGAGTAATACTTGGACACATCCCTTAATTTCACCTCCAAACATGAATTTACCAGTACTGGGATGTCCTGGTATTTCTCCACTACACGGTCGTATGCCTCCTGTGTCACCATCTTCACGAAGATACGTGTGGAGCCATTTAATGCTATTCCATGAATTTCCTGGTTATCCAGACCAAATGTGTCTCGCAGAACATCCGGCAGTATCACAGCAGCATTCGTGGGGTAAACAGCACCACGTAGAAACTCAACACACACAGTGTTTACTCTCCTCCTCAGTCCAGTCGCCATTCTGCAGAAAAGTGGGTAGTTCACCAATCTGCCACCAGGAGGCCGAACCAGCACGTCCGTCCCATACGAGAGCTGGGAAGCGAATGAATCATAAAGTATTGTGGTGCAACACTGTTACGGGTATACCCTTGACCAATATTTTATATTGTGTGTATTTTTATCATAATGGTATATTGGAGATATTTCCGTTATTAGCTAAAACGAAAATGTCTTACTTTATACTATTATTTGATTTAGCTATGTGTTAGGTAGGATGTTACATTTTACTGTGGTGTTCATGTAGTGGGAGACCACTAGTCATACTGCCGGGTACCTGTTTAGGTAGTGGCCGGTCTCCCTCCTCAGTCACGTGACCTACATGACGTCGTTTCATCAAACATTGACGATCGTCAGTAGGTTCACATCACTCTCAGAGTAGGTTCACATCCACTCCTGACCAGGAGTAGGTTCACACATCCACTCCTGACCAGGAGTAGGTTCACACATCCACTCCTGACCAGGAGTAGGTTCACACATCCACTCCTGACCAGGAGTAGGTTCACACATCCACTCCTGACCAGGAGTAGGTTCACACATCCACTCCTGACCAGGAGTAGGTTCACACATCCACTCCTGACCAGGAGTAGGTTCACACATCCACTCCTGACCAGGAGTAGGTATATCGACCTACATCCACTCCTGACCAGGAGTAGGTTCACACATCCACTCCTGACCAGGAGTAGGTTCACACATCCACTCCTGACCAGGAGTAGGTTCACACATCCACTCCTGACCAGGAGTAGGTTGCACACATCACTCCTGACCAGGAGTAGGTTTACACATCCATCCTGACCAGGAGTAGGTTCACCACATCCACTCCTGACCAGAGTAGGTTCACATATCACTCCTGACCAGGAGTAGGTTCAACATCCACTCCTGACCAGGAGTAGGTTCAACATCCACTCCTGACCAGGAGTAGGTTCACACATCCACTCCTGACCAGGAGTAGGTTCACACATCCACTCCTGACCAGGAGTAGGTTCACACATCCACTCCTGACCAGGAGTAGGTTCACACATCCACTCCTGACCAGGAGTAGGTTCACACATCCACTCCTGACCAGGAGTAGGTTCACATCCACTCCTGACCAGGAGTAGGTTCACACATCCACTCCTGACCAGGAGTAGGTTCACACATCCACTCCTGACCAGGAGTAGGTTCACACATCCACTCCTGACCAGGAGTAGGTTCACACATCCACTCCTGACCAGGAGTAGGTTCACTGACTTTCACAAGAGTAGTCTTACGCTCTTTGGAGTAGGCTTGGGAAGTTATTCCTCCTTTAAGAGGGTTTGTTAAGTCTCTAGTATGGTTTGAAAATTGTCTATTCATCCACGACTTACGGTGATAGCTTGTATTAGCAGAGCTTTGGTCAGTATTCTGAATTATTGTCTCAAGAAAATGTATTTGATGTTTCAATTAATATTTTATACTTCTCTGCCTTTATTGAGGAAATAGTCTCAGTTATTGTATTGCGAAACTTTAATGTAAAATATTATTTGTATAAAACTCATGTCATTGAGTATGATTATTGTACAGAAACAAGTAAAGTCATATGTCGACTGTTTTTGAATAAAGTTTATCATGATGTATTACACTGCAATAGAGATAACTTTATACCATATACTGAATAATTATATGAATTCTTTTATATTAATTTTCTCAAATTTTACTTGCTTGGGTCAGTCTCCTAAAAATTACCCTAATACTATAATGATTTTCTCTAACGATGAAACAATCAAAGCTTAATTAAATAACTTGTTACGACGGGGCAAAACAGGCTAATAAATGAGGCCTTGATCGTAACAAATGGGGGCCTCTGTCCGGGATGTTTGATCCGAGGTAAATGGAGATATGATCTAAATTCTCTTAGGCCATAATATCATTCTTGTTATGAACTTATTTTCATAATGTCAGGATCATCTGAGGCTCAAGTACACCTTCATGCAGAAGTTCTAAACCATCAGATAGGGGAGCTAGGTCTCAACTTTATATTTTGACAGTCTGTACAGAGAAGTATCTAGAACGGGAAGTTGCTAACTTGTTTGTCTTCCAGCAATGATGGCTATTGATGTTTGGCTCTCGCTTAACTCTCACCCTGAATATAAGCAACCACAGGGTATAAGTAACTATGTCTCTTTCCCTTTTGCTTTTGGTATTGGCGACACCATTATTGGGCAGAGTGAAAGGATTGACTTTGGAGAGTTCTTGGTAGTTGTCTCACTATACGGTTGGAGCTCTGGTGATTGATTTGTCTCCCTCTGTTGTTGGACATTCCTCTTTGTACCTGTAACCCAGGGTCCTGAGCATCCACACGATGGGAGTTAGCATGGTTGCTGCTGTTGTTTTCGCCCTTAGTATTAAGGCCAAGAACCTTTTGTCATTTTGTGAGTCACTGCTGTCCTGGGATAAAGCATATCATTCTAGTTGGTATATTGGAAGGATAAAAGTTAGTTGACATTTTGGAACAGAACCTACTAAAGTTCCTTAATGTTCACTGCAGATTAATGTGGACTTCATTAATCTGTTCTGCAGCCTTGCTGTTGGCATTGTTGGTTCAGCTACTGTTCTAGCTGTTAATGCTGGTGCCTCTGTGCGATTTCTGCATATAGAAATCTTTAGTACTGTTCTTTTTGTCTGTCTTGCAGACATTAAAAGCTAATATGAGAAGCAAAACTCTTATTTATTCAAGCTTTTATGGAAACAGTGTGTGGTGCGAGGTTATCACCTCTGGTCCTCCGGAACAAGTGTTCAGTGGAGGTGAGGAAAAAACTGTAAGGACTATTCTTAGAGAAGTCGGGGTGACACACTACTGTCACGGGTGACATGATAGTCACGGGTGACTCCACTCAGAATTCTTCAAAGGAATTCGCCTAAGGAAGTAGTAAAGAATGTCTAACTACTGTCAAAGAGACTTTAACAAGTGCTCTTGACAGGATGTTTAAGCCAGAAAAGTCACTGGTTGAGTCTGACTTGTCAGAGGAACTTATGGCAAGCGACATGTGTTTTCTCGTATTGCTTTCCTCATGTGTGAGCCAGCGATTGTCTTCCTGTCTGTTAAAGAGTCGTGGTTTTAGCCAACTTGGGTTGTGACTCAGTTATGAGGACGCTTAGAGAAGCGGCTCGTCTGAACCTTAAGACATGCTTTGAAGAACTACGGTTTTCTAGCCATATTGTCTCGTGCTGCTGCATTTCTTCTGAGTATCTCGCTTGGAACTCCTTCGTCTCCTGGAAGAAGTCATTTTGGAGGTATTCATGTCCAGCAGACTGACATGAACGTAGAGACGGAACCGACACTTCAGGAAGAGCTAGATGCTCTTCGTACTTCAAGACGTCATTTTGCATGCTTCCTGACATACTAGCCTCTATAGTACAAGCTAGTCCCTGAGCAGGAGTCAGCATATACTTCTGACACACTAGTCTCTATATTACAAGCTAGTCCCTGAGCAAAAGTTGGTATACTTTTGACAAACTAGCCCCTGTGTAATAAGCTAGTCCCTGAGCAGAAGTCTGCATCCGTCTGACATACTAGCCTGACAAACTAGTCCCTGAGCAGACGTCTGTTTGTTTCTACTGAACTGGGGAGTATGGGAGCAGAATTTAATTGACGGTTCTGCCTTGTAAGTCTGGTGCGGATGACACTGGTGGAGCAGTGTCATGAGTATAAGTCAGCGCCCTTCTGACATACTAGCCTGACAAACTAGTCCCTGAGCAGAGGTCTGCTGGTACTTCCGCCAGATTGGTATATTGGTGAGTGTCTCTTGAGTAGAAAATGGCTGTATGCTGCATGTACGTGGAAAGTTTCAGAATATTGAAGATATGAAGGTAAGGGCGTATGTGTGAGAGGCAACGCTGTCCCCACCTGGACTCGTCTTCTGTTAGTATTTCATCACCATCGCCGACTGTTCAAATCACCCTGACTGTTTCTCTGACTTCAGTAAACTTCATCGAGCTAGCTTTTTGATTGAACATGTGTTAATTATATGTTCATGATGTATCTACTGTGTCAAGCTGACTCTCGCCGACTTCAGTCTTCACTGGTAAAGTGTTTTGACTGATCTAGTGATATGTTCATCGTGTCTACTGGTGTCAACTTTTAGTGTTTAGCAAACGGTTGCTATTTAGAAAATTATTACTGAAAAGAACTTCATGAGGTAGTGTCTGAGGTTATACCGCCTCTTTACTTTTCCGGTCTTGGAGCAGTGTGGTGAGCTCCCACTACCGGACCCTCTCACTTCTTCAGTGCTCTAGAGGAAAGTGCTGGTGTTGACTAGGCGACATTATTCGTCTATGATGCTAGCAAGACTCAGCAATGGTAATCCTGAGTCTGACGCTTAGAGCTTCTGCCGTTTCTGCACTGTGAGTGTAACAAGATGCGGTGGATAGCGGTCCGTTGTCAGTGTTTCAACGTTCTACCATTGTTCAAGACTTACCATGATGTTGAGGCTTACTGTCTAAGCCGGTCACCAAACTTGACTAGGTTGGAGATGATGATGCATCCTTTACTAGTATATCTGTCAAGGCAGTACTTTTGTCTAATGTTGGTTAAGCCAGGTTTCAGTAAGGACAATACATGTGAAGGTTGTCTTTAGGGAACCAAGGAGGGCAAGGAGGTCATCATAGTGTTTACTTAAGGATCGGACGTTGTAGTTAAGAACTGTTATACTTTCAGTAGTGTTTAGGACAGTGTGGGTTTGTGATGCTGTGTAGTAGAGGCAGTTATTTTCCAGTAAATTTTGATTGGGTGTTAGATTAAATAGGTTTAGATCAGGGTCGACGTGATCATTCATCATTTAGGTTAAATAGTAATTTTGTTATATCATGTATAGTGTGGTGAGTTATAGTACTGATGTCTGTAGTAAGGTTATGTTTTGATAAGTATATAACTAATACACATTGGTCAAATAGAGTATAGTATCGTATAAACATAATGGACGTGGTATTGAGTATGTATTAAGCTAGTATGAAATAAAAATTTAGATATAAACTAATAAGATACAATTAATAAAAATAAGGTAGCACCAATGAGTTTGGTATTGGTTAGGTATTAAGGTAGAATGAAGTAAAGTACAGTAAAAATTAAAAATTTAGATATAAACTATTAAGTTTAAATTACAAAATTGGGTAGCACCATTGAGTTTGGTGTTGGTTATTTAATAAGCTAGAGGTAGTTATAAGATAGTTATAGAGTAAAGGGGGCAGTAAAGCAATAGCAAAGAACTACAGACCAATAGCGCTAACGTCCCATATCATAAAAATCTTTGAAAGGGTTCTAAGAAGCCACTCATCTAGATACCCATCAATTGCACAACCCAGGGCAGCATGGGTTTAGAGCAGGTCGCTCCTGTCTGTCCCAACTACTGAACCACTACGACAAGGTCCTGGATGCTCTAGAAGATAAACAGAATGCAGATGTTATATACACAGACTTTGCAAAAGCCTTTGACAAGTGTGACCATGGTGTAATAGCACACAAAATGTGTGATAAAGGAATAACAGAAAAAGTGGGTAGATGGATCTATAATTTCCTAACAAGTAGAACACAAAGAGTAGTAGTCAACAGAGTAAAGTCTGAAGCAGCTACAGTGAAAAGCACTGTTCCACAAGGCACAGTACTCGCTCCCATCCTATTCCTCATCCTCATATCAGACATAGACAGGGATATAAGCCACAGTGCCGTGTCTTCCTTTGCAGATGACACCCGAATCTGTATGACAGTGTCCACCGTTGAAGACACTGCAAGACTCCAAGCAGACATCAACCAAATCTTTAGTAAGAGCGATATACCTGGATATAGGGGGAGTGGGGCATAGAGAAAGGAGGGGGATTATGTATTGTATGGTAGATTATGTGTGTGGAGCATGGAGATTAAGGGACAAGAGTAACAGGGAGAGGATGAGGGCTGTGGCGGCAAGCATGTATCGCACCAAGTGTAGGAATAGGGTGGTGTATGGTAGGGGATGGGAGTCGGCTTTTGCGGAGGGTACAGGAACATGAGTATGGGGGATCTATGGGGGTCCTAACAAGGGGCTGGACATCCAGGCTATAGGTGGAGTGGGTGGTTGACAGGAGGTGAGTGCTTTGGGGGAAAGGTGAAATAGAGGTGTGGGGTTTGGAGGGGGGGGCCGATAGAGGGCACGGAGGACTACTAACACCTGATTTGGGTGGGGACGCATGACTAGAGCAGAGGAAAGTATGCAAGAAGGGATGGGGTGAAAAGGGGGTCAGTAAGGGGAGAGTGAGGGTTTGTCCAGTACTGTGCATTTCAATTGGTGTGAGGAGGTTTTAAATATGGTATAGCGGCGTTCCTATGGAATGGGACGATGCAGTGCATTATGAGTGGTTGCATACGTGCATCTGTTGTCATTTCAATGTTATGGAAAACACAGTTACGGTGGTGTTACTCTGGGATATCAGTGCATGATTCGGTGTTTTGTTGGATGATGGGTTTGTTGCGGTAGATTTTAAAGTTTAAATTTGTATGTAATGTGATGACGTTGATATGAGGAATAAGATTGTTTTGTTTTTTTGGCATTCATGTATATGGTGTTTCTTGAAGATGTGTAATGTTATACTTAATATTTGTGTGTTGTATTATGTGTGCCATATTTATGTATTGTATGTAACATGTTATTCTTGTGTGGGGCATTTCAGTGGTTCTTAGTGTTCATATTAATACGTCTAAGTGTGTAGACGTTGTTACATTTCATGTTGTAAATAATTTGTTGGGGTGTCGGTAGGGGTTCTAACGTAATTAGTTGTAATTCATGTATTACCACAATGCTAGAGACAGTGGTATCAGGCGAAGGGGTACATATATTTATTATAACTTGTACATATTAGAATGTACATGTGTACATTCATTATTGATCATTATACGTGTTGTTTTGTGTATAGGCAGTAAGCAAGAAAGATCATGTTTTGGATATATCATTGGTTTCCTGGAAAAAATCAATATATGTAATGGCATGTCTAGGATATTGGCAAGGTTTGTTGAAGATGGACATGGCTCAATGTGCTCCATTCTGGATAAGTATGCACTTTGTTTTGAACAATTGATCATGAACATGGGGTTTATGTAGTGTGGGGGAGGGTTTGTAGGGGAGACAATTGGTATTTTATGATATGTATTAATCTCTTTCATGTGCATAGACTGTTAATATGTGGCTGTTTTTGGTTAGTTGTTGTTGGTCTTTTGGATTTTCATAGTTTACTATTGTAATGTTTTATTTGTGTATAATGAATTTAAATAAAAATATAAAAAAAAAATCTTTAATCAACAGCCACTGTGGACACTGATACCACACCCCAAAGGGATTTCCAGGGAGATGTTACTGGAAATCGTGCTGTTAAAAGATAAATAACATTTGTCTTATGTTTGTTTCATGCAGGAAAGTGTACTTATCTAACCAGTTCTCCACACCCTGCCTTGGTGGGAGACGGCTGATGTGTTAAAAAAAAAAATATATGTTTTATTTTTATCACGTTGTACCAGGATGCCACATGAGATTTTGTACAGGGGGGAGGGGCGGGTCTATGTTATTGGTTCCAGGTCCTCCAGACTAAGGGTTGCAACTAGGTCACTGTTTAAATTCCATGTATTTATTATGTATTTTTGGCACACACACTGAACTTTACGCTAGTTAATTGATCATTACAGGTTCATTACCGACTTGCAGTGAATGAAAGTGCTGCGGTGTATGTGAAGCTCGCTTGGATGGACTGATGATTTATACACAGTGCATGGAAAAGGAAAAGGTATATTATAAATCTGTGATTTTCTGTTAAATTTGTTGACCTTAAGACTGTAGATGAATGGTTCAGAGAACCGACAAGTTGATAAATTAGACACATATGCAACACTTGGGTATCTTAATTGTGGAAACGTTTCGCCACACAGTGGCTTCATCAGTCCATACAAAGTAGAAAGTTGTAAGGAGAAGAGTTTGAGGTAATCAGTCCCACTATGACCCCGCCTCCTCCTGCTTCGCCTCACCTGTCTACAGTATATAAGCAGCCTCCATTGCCCAATGCTTTACTTCCTACAAGATTGATGGACTGAACACATCGACTCCAGGCCGAGGGACTGATTACCTCAAACTCCTCCTCTCCTTACAACTTTCTACTTTGTATTGGACTGATGAAGCCACTGTGTGGCGAAACGTTTCCACAATAAAGATACCCAAGTGTTGCATATGTGTCTAATTTATCGACCTTAAAACTGTTATTATTACAATGAAAAGGAGACATTAAACTTGTATGGATCATATAGCTTCTGGTGAATGAAAGGCAATCAGGCTTGATCCAAGGAATGTGGGAGAAGGCACAATTCCATCGTCTGTCAGTAGTGTATAGCTGTTACAGTGTCACGGCTTAGCAATGTTAACACTTTCACTGTCGAGACTCCTGCTCACAAACTTTCACTGTCGAGACTCCTGCTCACAAACTTTCACTGTCGAGACTCTTCCTCACAAACTTTCACTGTCGAGACTCCTGCTCACAAACTTTCACTGTCGAGACTCTTCCTCACAAACTTTCACTGTCGAGACTCCTGCTCACAAACTTTCACTGTCGAGACCCCTGCTCACAAACTTTCACTGTCGAGACTCCTGCTCACAAACTTTCACTGTCGAGACCCCTGCTCACAAACTTTCACTGTCGAGACTCCTGCTCACAAACTTTCACTGTCGAGACCCCTGCTCACAAACTTTCACTGTCGAGACTCCTGCTCACAAACTTTCACTGTCGAGACTCCTGCTCACAAACTTTCACTGTCGAGACCCCTGCTCACAAACTTTCACTGTCGAGACTCCTGCTCACAAACTTTCACTGTCGAGACCCCTGCTCACAAACTTGCTCTCAGTGTTGAATTTAAAAAAAAATCTCATGAAATGATAGAGAATCTTTTCCCGTTGGTAATGACACCAAAAGTATGAAATTTGATGGAAAACTTATGGAATTACACTCTCATGAAGTTAGAAGTCTCAGCGATATTTATGCATCAGCGATTTCGCCCACTTTGAGCCCAATTCCATTGTTCTAGTCGACCAAACTCATAGATATTTTGCTAGAACTCCATTTGTTCTATCGCTCGAGAAAGTTCTCTCTGACCCTTGGAGTTAATGCAAAATGAAGCTCTCAGAATTATTCTTGGCTGTCCCAAATCTACAAAGGTTCTTAATATGAGGAAGGATCTTGGTATTACTAGTATCAGTGATAGGATTGTTGAGATTAACACTGTACTTGGTATTAGAATGTTAAGAAATGAACCAGACACTGTCACAATGAATCTTACTAAATGTCTAGAAGTAAATACTCACAGATCTAAATGGATTGTGAAAACATGCAGTTACATTAAGTTTTACAACCTGCACACAATAGAGCAAAAAACTAATGTCAAAGACCTGGGAGTGATCATGTCAGAGGATCTCACCTTCAAGGACCATAACACCGTAGCAATTGCATCTGCTAGAAAAATGACAAGATGGATAATGAGAACCTTCAAAACCAGGGATGCCAAGCCCATGTTGACACTTTACAGATCGCTTGTTCTATCTAGGCTGGAATATTGCTGCACACTAACTGCACCTTTCAAGGCGGGTGAAATTGCTGACCTTGAAAATGTGCAGAGAACCTTCACGGCACACATAACTGCGATAAACCACCTCAATTACTGGGAACGCTTGAAGTTCCTAAACCTGTACTCTCTAGAACGCAGGCGGGAGAGATACATTATTATATACACATGGAAAATTCTCGAGGGCTTAGTACCAAACTTGCACACGAAAATCACTCCCTACGAAAGCAAAAGACTCGGCAGGCGATGTAACATCCCCCAATGAAGAGCAGGGGTGCCACTAGCACGTTGAGGGACAACACAATAAGTGTCAGGGGCCCAAGATTGTTCAACTGCCTCCCAGCATACATCAGGGGGATTACCAACAAACCCCTGGCTGTCTTCAAGCAGGCACTGGACAGGCACCTAAAGTCGGTACCTGACCAGCCAGGCTGTGGTTCGTACGTTGGACTGCATGCGGCCAGCAGTAACAGCCTGGTTGATCAGGCTCTGGTCCAACATGAGGCCTGGTCACAGACCGGGCCGCGGGGGCGTTGACCCCTGAAATTCTCTCCAGGTAAACTCCAGGCATGAATTGTATCACTGTAGGCAACAAGAGCATTTCACCCCTCTATGGAAGATGTGTTCATTTAATATCATATACCTGCAAGTCCCTCCCAAGAAGCTCATTGCTAGTAATCCCTTCCTTAAATCACTTGTTAAAGCAACTGCTCAAGAAGAAATTTCTCGCCTAGCTGGTAGTAATAAGTTATCTCAAGTTATATACACTGGTGGATCTAAACAGGAGTCTTCTGGCAGGGCTGCATCTGCTCTGGTTGCCACCTCCCTAGTTAAGAACAATAATATTTTTTTTGAACTAGGCATAAGAATTAACAACTGGGCGTCTACACTGCAAACTGAATTGTTTGCAATCCTAATGGCACTAAAGCTAACTTATGACACTGAGCTTGACTCTATCATCATTACTGATTCTATGTCATCATTGAAGGCTCTTGACTCATATAATGACTCTAACAGTATGCTCATTGGAGAAGCCAGGTATAGATACTAAAAAATCCGGGACAAAGGAATTACTGTACATTTGCTATGGATTCCGTCACACATTGGATTACTCCTTCATGATATGTTAGCCAAGAAGAGCACCCATAAGGAGAATGTAGAATATAACTTTGTTATATCTGTGTCTAGCATTAGGAATAATATTAGGAGAGAAATAAATAATGAAAATGATAGCTATAGGAATGTAGTTAGAAGCCTGAGTAGATCTATAACCCACTATGATAACATGAACGTAGATAAGTATGTTTATGGAGCAACTTGCAATGTGAGCAGACTGACTGATGTTGTAGTGGCCAGGCTTAGGCTTGGCTACAAGTACTTCTGGCAGTTTGGGAGATACAGATGATGATCAAACTAAATGCAAATTATGTGATTAGGCATATGGTCACTGGTATGAACACTATGTGCTGAATTGTCCACTTATTGAGGAATATAGAGATAGACAGTATAATAACCTATGTGACATGTCAAGATATCTTATTAGTGAAGGTAGGATACCACTTATACTAAGCAAATTTCCTAAATTTGCTTGTAACAGATAAGTGAACTGTAGATATAAATCCAAATTAATTTCCATGAACGTGCCTATCTGTGCTCATGATAATGCGAACACAGATGGGCATGTTTGTGGAGCAACTTGCAATGTGAACAGACTGACTGATGTTGTAGTGGCCAGGCTTAGGCTTGGCTACAGGTACTTCTGACAGTTTGGGAGATACAGATGATGATCAAACTAAATGCAAATTATGTAATCAGACATATGGTCACTGTCTTGAACACTATGTGCTTAATTGTCAACTTATTGAGGAATATAGAGATATACAGTATAATAACCTATGTGACATGTCAAGATATCTTATTCATGAAATAAGATACCAATTGTACTAAGCAAATTTCTTAAATTTGCTTGTAACAGATAATTGAAATGTATATATAAACCCAAATGTACAATTGTTAACCCCTTTGGGGCCTAGTGCCTAGGCCTTTTGTGTATCCATATGCTCTTGCGCTACCATCCACAGGATGGATATTGGGGTGCACAATAAACTAGCCACTTCGGTGGCAAAATCTAAAATCTAATCTATTGATTGAGTACCAGAAACCACCCATTTACCAATTTCAACTACCCAATAAAGTGTTCAGAAATTGGTATATTGGCCAATTTCATACACAATTCTTGTAAGGCCAATTTCAAAATAGGGTCCAGAATTAACAATACAAACATTCCTAGCACTAAAATAACATTTTCTCGGTTCATTAGTCATGTCTCCAGGCCCCTCTTATATTATGCTTGCTTTCCATTTTGCATTTATATTAACACAGAAAAACAGAAGATTTACTGTTATGCAGACTACTGCATTATTGTAAAAATGGTATAAATAATATCAGTGCATTTGTGAAAGCATATTAGACCCACCAGTTGACGTGTATTGGACGTGTGACGTGATTTGTTTACTCTTGAACAACGGCAAAAATCGAACATTACCGCTACTTGAGCTCAATGTCAAGGTACTTTTAGTTGGTAAACTATTCAAAATCATCTCTGTTTCTGTAATATATTTTCCATTCTATCAAATGAGACCAAGAAAACGTGAATACAATCATAAATACCATACAAAAATACACCGCAAAGCCGGTGTTTTAAACCAAAAACACGGTTGGAGTTTTTTTTTCATCCACTGCATGCTGCAGGATTTTTTTTAATACTGCGCACACTGACCACTCAGACCCATTCTCTCATATGTAGGCCTACCAGCTTTCTTCTGCAAGATTGGAAGCCGCTAGAATTTTGGTGTAATATTACGACACCAACACTGGCTTGAAAGCCATAATATTACGACACCAACACTGGCTTGAAAGCCATAATATTACGGCACCAACACTGGCTCGAAAGCCATAATATTATGGCACCAACACTGGCTTGAAAGCCATAATATTACGACACCAACACTGGCTTGAAAGCCATAATATTACGACACCAACACTGGCTTGAAAGCCATAATATTACGACACCAACACTGGCTTGAAAGCCATAATATTACGGCACCAACACTGGCTCGAAAGCCATAATATTACGACACCAACACTGGCTTGAAAGCCATAATATTACGACACCAACACTGGCTTGAAAGCCATAATATTACGACACCAACACTGGCTTGAAAGCCATAATATTACGGCACCAACACTGGCTTGAAAGCCATAATATTACGGCACCAACACTGGCTCGAAAGCCATAATATTATGGCACCAACACTGGCTTGAAAGCTATAATATTACGGCACCAACACTGGCTTGAAAGCCATAATATTACGGCACCAACACTGGCTCGAAAGCCATAATATTACGACACCAACACTGGATTGAAAGCCATAATATTACGACACCAACACTGGCTTGAAAGCCATAATATTACAGCACCAACACTGGCTTGAAAGCCATAATATTACGACACCAACACTGGCTTGAAAGCCATAATATTACAGCACCAACACGGGCTTGAAAGCCATAATATTACTACACCAACACTGGCTTGAAAGCCATAATATTACGACACCAACACTGGCTTGAAAGCCATAATATTACGACACCAACACTGGCTTGAAAGCCATAATATTACGACACCAACACTGGCTTGAAAGCCATAATATTACGACACCAACACTGGCTTGAAAGCCATAATATTACGACACCAACACTGGCTGAAAGCCATAATATTACGACACCAACACTGGCTTGAAAGCTATAATATTACAGCACCAACACTGGCTTGAAAGCCATAATATTACGGCACCAACACTGGCTTGAAAGCCATAATATTACGACACCAACACTGGCTTGAAAGCCATAATATTACGGCACCAACACTGGCACGAAAGCCATAATATTACGACACCAACACTGGCGAAAGCCATAATATTACGACACCAACACTGGCGAAAGCCATAATATTACAGCACCAACACTGGCTTGAAAGCCATAATATTACGAAACCAACACTGGCTTGAAAGCCATAATATTACGACACCAACACTAGCTTGAAAGCCATAATATTACGGCACCAACACTGGCACGAAAGCCATAATATTACGACACCAACACTGGCTTGAAAGCCATAATATTACGACACCAACACTGGCTTGAAAGCCATAATATTACAGCACCAACACTGGCTTGAAAGCCATAATATTACGACACCAACACTGGCTTGAAAGCCATAATATTACAGCACCAACACTGGCTTGAAAGCCATAATATTACGACACCAACACTGGCTGAAAGCCATAATATTACAGCACCAACACTGGCTTGAAAGCCATAATATTACGCACCAACACTGGCTTGAAAGCCATAATATTACGACACCAACACTGGCTTGAAAGCCATAATATTACGGCACCAACACTGGCACGAAAGCCATAATATTACGACACCAACACTGGCGAAAGCCATAATATTACGACACCAACACTGGCTTGAAAGCCATAATATTACAGCACCAACACTGGCTTGAAAACCATAATATTACGACACCAACACTGGCTTGAAAGCCATAATATTACGACACCAACACTGGCTTGAAAGCCATAATATTACGGCACCAACACTGGCACGAAAGCCATAATATTACGACACCAACACTGGCTTGAAAGCCATAATATTACGACACCAACACTGGCTTGAAAGCCATAATATTACAGCACCAACACTGGCTGAAAGCCATAATATTACGACACCAACACTGGCTTGAAAGCCATAATATTACAGCACCAACACTGGCTGAAAGCCATAATATTACGACACCAACACTGGCTTGAAAGCCATAATATTACGACACCAACACTGGCTTGAAAGCCATAATATTACGACACCAACACTGGCTTGAAAGCCATAATATTACGACACCAACAGTGAAGTTAAGGTCAGTGATGCGACCCTTGTTCAACCTTGGCTCACCCCTGAGGACAGCCATGTTAAAGATGGAAGGCGTCTGGCTGGAAGGCCATACATGTGGATACAGTGGCAGATCAGCGTCTGGCTGGAAGGATACATGGGAAACAGGGGGCAGGTTGGCTGGAAGGATACATGTGGGATACAGTGGCAGAGCGGGTCTGGCGGGAAGGATACATGGGATAAGTGGCGGGGCATTTTTATCACCACCCCACCACAATTTTCCCAACCCCCAAAACCCTCACAACATATTATATTCCTGAATCAACCATTTTTTAAAAGGGAAAATTCTATCACAAATTGGCCCTCGAGGCCACATTCACACTTATTTTTGCACTCTTTCACAACAGACAGAAGATGTCAGCTGGGTTATTAGTATTATTATTATTATTATTATTATTATTATTATTATTATTATTATTATTATTATTATTATTATTATTATTATTATTTTTTTAAAATCAAACTGTACTGACAAAAATCACCACCCTTTACCTATTTTTTTTTCAGTAATGTGGGTCCCAAATTACGGCATATTGTCTTCTATGAACCTGTTTGTAAGTTAAAACACCGGAATATAACTTGCTTGTAAATTGAAACACCAAATTTCAACTCATTTGTAAATTGAAACATCAAGAAGCAATTGTCTGCAAGATGAAATGCCAGGAATGCAACATGTGGTTTAGAGCCTCACTTGTTGGCAGAGACATCAGTGGTGGTGGGCAGTGTTAGCAGTAACATCAGTGCAGAGGGCTCCCAATCCGTGGGGATACATTCCAACGACCTGCCGTGGATAGTAGCAAATAATATTTTTTTTTTTTTAAAAACATCGGCCCATTTCCCCCGGCAGGGTGGCCCGAAAAAAAAAAACTTTTCATCACATTCACTCCCTCACTGTCTTGCCAGAGGGGGGTTTTCACTGTTATAAACTGCAAAATTAACACCCCCCCTTCAGGTCAGACACTGTATTCCCTCCCCGGACTCAAGTCCGGCCTGCCGGTTTCCTGAATCCCCTTCAAAATTTACCCCCCTCACACTCCCAAAAGCACGTCAAGTATTAAAACCATTTGTCTCCATTCACTCCTTAAATCGCTACACATTTTCTGGAAATCCCAACCCCCCACAAAAAATTCCTTTACCCCCCCCCTCCAACCTTTCCTAGGCCGACCCCTACCCCGCCTTCCCTCCACTAAGAAATTTTACACCCCGAAGTTATTCTGTTTTTTCCATTCTCTCTACATTCCAAACCACCTCAACAACCCCTCCTCAGTCTCGGGCAACGTTTTTAATCCCCACCTCCCCCTAATTTCCAAACCCGAATTCTCTGGATATTCACAAAAT
>WNWK01024884.1:0-29163 GCA_009830355.1 Cherax destructor
AATAGTCCTTATCTTTCTGGATTACTCACTTCAACATCAACGAGAGCATCCTTCACCCATTCATTAATTTATGATTATGCTGGGGAAGGGCAACCATTCCTGTGTATAAGAATTGAAATTAGGTATAATATACAGTTCCCCAAACCCTCTCTTCAAATTTAGGATTTACTAATGGATTATTTACCTTGGTGAAGGGGGACATCACTAGTAAAACCTCCTTGGGAAACTTTTAATCACATCATATAATTATGGGAATGGATCTTCTAATTCATGTTTAGACTTAAAGAGAAGAAATTTCCCAACTGAATGAGGTAAACTTACATAATTACTGACATCTTAATTACAATCTTTAGTGTTCTCCCCCAAAACCGAAAACATGTCAGCCAATAGTCTTATGGCGGGATTGAAAATTTTTTTTTTTATATTTTTTTTAAAATTGATTATACATACATTGCCATAAAAAGTATCATTACAAAGACATATTTACATGTAAAAAAAAAAAACCCACAACACTACAATAAAAAAACCTTCATCAAAGAAGTCACGTGTCCAAACATACATGGCATTACCATAGAAGCCCCCAACCCAAAAACACAATTACTACCAATCATAACGCCCCTTTCTTTTTGAAAACTCTTTTCCCCAAAATCCCAAGTACAAGCTACATCTCGTAGGGAAAAAAAACTCTACCAAATTTTATCTAAGTCTTTTAAAAGGGATATAATTATACTCCAGTATAATATGTTTTGTAAAAGGCTATACACCAAAACCATGTCCGCTATTCTCAAAAACAAACCCAACAATTGACCCTAACCCTTTTTCAATAAAAAAAAAGACAACCTACATAACCTGAGGTTGATCCAAAAAGATATAGTGAATGCCATTTTGAAAGGACCCCAAGGACCACTATAAGAATATTGCCCAACCCTATGATCACGAGACCAAAGTTCAAACATGCTGATATTTTTTAAGATCTATTTCTATAAGTTTAACATTATTTCCCCCCAAAAAACCCCCCCCCAAATAAAATAATACAAACCTTTTTATTATGGCATGGGCAAAACCCCACATATCAATACAATATAATATTTCAATATATGTGCAACAAACGTCAAACAATAATACACTCTTAAAATATTTTTTTATACCATTATACTTGGAAATATAACACTGGCTTTTACAAGAGGCTGAATATTTCATAATAAAACAGACCAAAAGGGCATTTTAAAACATACACTTAGGATAAAGAAAACAGATACCCCCCTTTATTACAAGACTCCCCAAAGGGTTTTCTTGATGTTGTCCCCCTCCTACAGACGTAATGAACATGCTCGAGTAAACCCTCTGGAACAATAACAAAACCAGAGCAAGACAATGAAATGGAGGTAAACTCCCAAGAATTCACAGTAAAAAAAATTAAAATTTTGTACAGGGCCTCATGAAAAGGCCAAATAAAAACATTTATCACCTGATCATACATCGTCCTTTAGAATAACATTATGAAGATATAATAATCCAAGAAGACATATGTATGACATGACATATATCCGGTCAAGACCCATTAAAAATGAAACTAAAAAAAATTTTCCCCTTTAAATACAAAACCCATATAAACATATTCTTAAAAAAAAAACAAACCCTTTCCCCCGGGCCAACACAAAATTTGTAGACGAAACAATGCCATTTTTTTTTCGGTTTTTAATTTTTGTTTAAACCACTCTTATTCTGAACACACAGCGAACAAGCCCCCCCCCCTACCCCCGAACTCAAAACCCAAAAAAAAAACCCCCC
The DNA here is from genome assembly GCA_009830355.1 of Cherax destructor. Lineage (NCBI taxonomy): Eukaryota > Metazoa > Arthropoda > Malacostraca > Decapoda > Parastacidae > Cherax > Cherax destructor. The sequence continues at coordinate 1,792 of WNWK01024884.1, forward strand.
CATCCGTCTGAGTGGAAAAAACACCAAAAAAAAAAAAAAAAAACCAACCCCCCCATTTTCTCCTAACCCCCTGCGACTCACACACATACCAAGAGTCACACCTTCCACCCCGCCCCCCCTGACTCACCCATACCTAAAGACACACCTTTCATACTGCCCCTCCCCTGCACTCACAACAAACCCATAAGACACACCTTCCAAACCCCCCCCATCCCCGTGAGCCAACCCCCCCATCCCGCCCTCTCCCCCCCCTCAAAAAAAACCCATCGTTAATCGCCTATCCCCCTGGAAAAAACCCTTTCCCCTGCCCAACCATACAAAATCGATTTTAACAGTTTTATACAACCGGAGCTAACACCCCAACACGTGTTTTTCCCCCCGACTTCCCCCATGCCCCATGACACAAAAATTAAAACCCTGCCAAAAACATCACGGCCCTTCTCCCTCCTCCAAATCCCCCAAAATCTAAACAGAATCCCCAAATTTACAAACCCCCCCCCCCACCCTCCTTATAACCCCCCAAACCATTCCCTCACCCCCCAACTTCACAAAAATAAACTATATGAAAAGCCGTCTCCAGCATACCACAGCATTAAAAAACCATTCCCCCCCATCCCCATCACAAAAAAGGGTTAGCAAGTATGCCATGTTAAAACCGAAACCCGTTTCCTGCCCTGAAGGAAATTTCAGCTTCTTGGCAGTACTAAGTACTTCTCCAATCATACAAAACTTTCTTCATATATTAAATATACGCAAAAAATTTAATAGAACAGAGTAAGGTATTGTTTATAGTCCTTAAAAGTATTACAATCCCCCCCCTTTTAGAACTAAGACCACGGCCCCAGTACGTTTCCTCACTATACAACCTGATGTTTTCTTGCCATTGAATAAAAAAACCCCCCCAGCAACATTTCCCCAAAGGGTAATAAAATTTCCCCGGAGACCCCGAACCTGGCCCCTTTCCCGTTGTCCCTCACCGCCTCCCAAACTTCGTCTTCAGTTGCCCCCTCCATATATTCTTTTGTTCACCCTTTAACCCTGCACCTATGCCTCCAACAAAATTTTTACGTGCCCCCCATTAAATTTCCCCCTCCTCAACTTTCTTAAAAACCATTTATCTTTAAAACCATAGCTTCCGGCCCCTACCTGACCACACCTATCCCCCTCAAACTCATCCACATTTATTGCCATGATTGTCACCCCCCTTCTCCCCCTTTTCAATTTTTGCAAAACCATTCCTTTACCCCCCCCAAAGGGAATCCCCCCCCCCCGCCTAAGATAAAAACTTTTTTGAAACCCCACAATTGACCCTTATGTCTGCAATGTCACCCAGGGGGTACCTCCCTCCCCCCTTTTTAGCATTCCTTTTCGATATTTCCAAAAACCCGCTTTCCGACCTCAACTCGCCTCCTCCCCACCCAGCCTGCTGAAAAAATTAATAGCAACCTTCGTTCTATCTGTCACCCCTGCCAAAAGTTAGCAAATCCCGCCCCTCCCCCCAAAACAACCTTTCCCAACAACAGCAAAAACCTCCCGATGATCAAATCCCTGCAACAAACCCATTTAATTTCCCGTAACCAGGAAAATGCGGAATGCCCCCGCCCATGCAAATTAACAAAAAACCCCCAGTCAAAAATCCCCCTTGGAGGTTAATCCAAAACCCGGATAACCGATGACATGTATACCCAATCATCCTCGCTGCATAACCTCTTCTGACAAAGTATGCTCCCCTTTTCATCCACCACCCCTGACTACATCCTCCACCCCCCCCCCCAAAACATCCCCAAAACCCCAATGTACAACCTGCCCCGGGCTCAACGTCCCTCCCCCCGATCCCCAATTCCAATCACCTGCAATTATGGTAACCAAGGGAAGACCACGCAAAACATAAACCCGATCCCTCTAACAAAATCCTCCTTCCTCGACGGTCATTACTCGCCGGAAAACACCCCAATGAAGCACACCTGAATGTCACCCCCCTCCCTCCCCCCTGACATCCCTCCCCCCCCCTCCCATGCCTTCAAAAGGGAAGGGGCTGGTTCCGGACCCCTACCATCACCCCACCCTTTTAAAAGCTCAGAGCTCCCGGTATACAAAGTATACCCATTCAAAACCAGGTCCCGTCCTCACCGGAAATTATGTTCGAGAATACAAACATCAAATTCATACGTCTCAAAGTCACTTCTCCCATCTCCTTTTGCCCTTGCCCGGGGGCCATTCACATTCATTTTAAACACTTGAATTCTGTGCGGGGGCTTCCCTCTGCCTCACTACCCCGATACCCCTGACAGCATACATTTTTCCCCCATCCCCCCTCCCCCCCCCCCCCTTTGGCCCCCTTTCCCTACCCCCCCTAGACCTTTTTTGCAAATCCGCTGGCCAGGATTGATGACATCATTACCCCCTGTCCCCTTTGACCCCTTACGGCCCACCTGTAATCTCCATGCCCCCTTTCCCCCAGGTGCATGATGCACCCCCTTCCCCTCACAATTTCCCGATTGATGATCGGAAAAGTAGCCCCACCAACCTTTCACCTACCATACCCTCTACCCCAGAGCCGGGCCCAAACCCCGATTACATCAGAACCCCGTCAAAGGGCTGTCCAACCCTTGCAAACCTCCAGACTGGGGCCCTGCAACTCCCCCGCCAACTCCATCCCCCGGCAGGCTCCCCAATAAACCTTGGGACGTGTCCTCGTCCATGCCCCGATGACTTTGGAAAACGGACCTCAATTCAGCCACCTAAATAGCGTCCTCCATCTCCCCGACACCACCACCGTAGAGACCCACCTCTGCCAGGCGTCTCCGTCCACCGCCACCACTGATCCCGTCGCCTCTTCTCGACGGTCTCCTCCCTTGATTGGAAAAAACCCCCCCTGTGATCACACGCAGCCGCCGCCCCGGGGCCCCCTAGGCGACACGTTCTCCGATGCCCAGGGTACGTCACATAAACTTGCGTCCCAAAGTTTTTTGAAAAAATACGACGTTTTTCTTCTCAGGGTCATTTTGGGGAAAGATCCCTCTGTCATACCTGCATAAATACCTTTGGGGACACCGGCCCACTTTGGGTGCAAAGGTCCCAAACTAAAACCCTCCATCACTTCATCCGTCTCAAAGGAATGTTGCAAATTCGCCCAAAAAAATGCAGAAACATCCGAAGGGAACCCCAAAATTAACCCAATACATTTTTCCCGGTTACTTGTTGACAACATTCTCAGCTCCAGTGGTCATGAATTAAAAGAAGATCCCCCAGCCCTTTTAAAAAATCCGTATAGATTTTCATTAGGGATTCCAAAAATATCCTCAAACAAGGGCAGGAGAACTTCTGCATTACTTGGGGTTTCAGCTCCCAACAAGTCAATAGAGTGTTCACTCTGCCCAGCCGTCCGTATCTTGTGAAAAAAAAGTTGCGGGGATCCACCACCAGAGAGCTCTACCAGCACAACGCGCTCCTCAGGGTTTGGGCCCGACTGGTTTAAAATTTTAAAAAATTCCCCCTCTGAAAAACCCTGTGCATTATCATAATCTTCCTGAAACTCTATTCATTAACAAATTAAAGAATTTTATCTTTTGGTGACAACTGTTCTTCATATACTCTCTTCAAGTATCAATGAAATCATAGAATAGAACATGTTTACCTTTACATAACAAGAAAGCTCACATATATATGTTACTATGTATGTTATCATGGGAAATTCGACATATTGTTGCTATAAATATTGCATAAGCCTACGTAACCATGCTCATATGCAGACCTCCCTACTACTACCCTACCTATTACAATACCGGCAAATCACATAGAATAAAATGCCTATTACAGCATTCCATCAAAACGGTACCAGAAATATTTATTTATAGATGACAGAGGCATATACTCACCTCCACCATTCTAGGGAAGATGCTATGTTTTCCCGGAAACCCCATATAGCACATAAAACAGTGGACACGATCTCTGACAGGTAAAACTTTTGGGAACAGTCTATCACAGTCTATCAAAACATAAACAGAGAAATAGAACGCTAACTTGGGCATACACTTACCTACCTATGGGATCTTAATTTTAAAACGTACTGCATTCCCTATTTACAGCGCACAGAAGGTGGGATATTATATGGGTGAAACGTGCAGGACAGGTGAACGCTGGGCAAATGTCACAAAATCCTCACGAGGACCCATTACATAATGAGCAATCCGGGGATTTTGTATAGCATCCTTGCTAAAGATTGTGCACAACTGAATCTACTAAATAGCTGCGACATAGATGGGTGGGATCTCAGATATGCGAAACGTGCAAAGGGCACGTGCTAGAATGCTGGTTTAACGTCCCCCAAATCTTCAAAGGGACCCGTTACATAATGAGAAATCTGGGAATTTTGCATAGCATCCATACTTAAGAATTACTTAAGCTATGAAGTATGAACATTCCATGACTTGAATTATATAAGGCATTCCTACCATGTTTATGAAAAGGATTCCATAATGGAACTAGGGTACTTTGACCTGAGCTTCTGGCCATCCGGCAAATGATTCCACGAAATAACGTGATTAAAGATTGCATTTTACTCCTAAGCCATCTTTACCGAGTACTGATGTTGGCTAGTCTGATTTCAAGAGGTTTACCTGTCTGCCCAACGTGTGAAAAGAGCACAGTGTGCAGGGACCTTGTAAACACTACCAACTATGTTGGATGGTGTATTCTTAATCATTCCTGTCTATACCACAAAACCCCGGGTTTGTGTGTATTCCAGTCACGGTATTGTGCCTTTTTGTTATTCTGCTGTCTGTTGGCTAGGTAAGGAACTCACTGTATTTTTACCGATTAATAAAGCCCCATAAACCAGGATACCTAGCTACTTCTATTTCCACTTTGGAAAAAACAACGAAAAAAAGGGCATATATATACAGTGGACCCCGGTTTCGTTTCCCAAACTCACCCTTTTTTGTAAGTTTATTTTTAAAAAGCTTTTGTAAGTGTAATTTTTTGGGGTCTAAAGGACTAATCTAATTTACAATTTTCCCTTTTGGAATAAATTCGTTTGGTAAGGCACTGAACAGCATTCTGGAAAAAAAATAACGAAACCGAGGTCCACTATATATATATATATATATATATATATATATATATTTTATATATATATATATATATATATATATATATATATATATATATATAATATATATATATATATATATATATATATATATATATATATATATATATATATATATATATATATATATATATATATATATATATATTATATATATATATACCCATCTGGGTTTGCTTGAATTTTCTTACCAGGGCTAGTAACCCCTTCTCCCGTATATATTACTAAAGTTAAAAGAAAACATTCGTTTTTCTTCTGGGGCCACCCCGCCTCGGTGAGATGCTGTCGGTTTGTTGAAAGAAAGAAAAAAAATATATATATATATATATATATATATATATATATATATATATATATATATATATATATATATATATATATATATATATATATATATATATATATAAATTTTTTTGTTATTTTAAAAATTTATAATTTTGTACAAAGGAGAAACTTTGAAAACTTACCTAACCTTATTATAACAAGCGAAATTTTAATTTGGCGTAACCCAAACCCTAAATATATTTTAGATACTTTTACAATAATTTAATAAAAAACAAATACAATGAAATATTTTTTTTTCGTTAGGATCAGAAAAATTTTTGAAAATTTTGCATACAGTTAGTTAGTTCAGACTCTCAGGTAAGGACCCACTGGGGGGGGGGGGAAGTGGGGACAGAAGAAGAATAGCCGGTGAGGGAAGGTTGAAGTAGAAGAAAAGAGTCGGAATTAAACCCCAACAGTCTAATTTCTCGTATTATTGCATACACAAATTTTCGCTTGTCTTTTTGGCAAAAAAGAGCGTTCTATTTAAGCCAACGATTAGGTAAAACTGGTCAATTAGCAAGAACTAATCTAAAATTAAGTCCTTTTTAAAAAAAATTTTTTATACTTTTAAAAGATGTATTTTTTCATTTATGTTAATGTAAAATTTAAAATTTTTTGTACCAAAAAGGAAACTTTGAAAACCTACCTAACCTTATTACAACAAGCGCAATTAAAATTTAGCCTCCCCAACTAAATATATTTTAGATACGTTAACTTTAAATTTTAAATTAATAAAGAAACACAATGAAATATTTTTTTTTCGTTATGTTCAGAATGTTTTTTCGCGAAATTTTGCATACACAAATTTTCACTTGTCTTATATGGCAAGGTGAGCGTTCTATTTAAGAAAAGCCCAAAATCGCAAATTTTTTTTTGCCCTTAAATCGGAAAACAAAAACCTTTTAAATTAATTTTTTTTTTATTTTTTAAATATTTTTTATTTTTTTAATTAAATTTATTTTTTAAAAAATTAAATAAAATTAAAAAAATTTTTTTATAAAAAAATATATTTTTAATAAAAATTTTTTAAAAATAAAAAAAAAATATTTTTTTTCTTTTTTCGTTTTTAAAAAGAAAAAATTTATTTTTCTCCTTTTTTAAAAATAATTTTAAAGGGGTAAAAATTTATAATTTTTTTTTTTGCCCAAAAGGAAAACTTTTGAAAACCAAAAAACCTTTTAAAACCTTATTTTAAAAACCAAGAAAAGTTTAAATTTTTTGAAAAGGCCCTAAACCTTAAACCCCTTTAAATAAAAAAATTTTTTAGATACGTTAAAAATTAATTTAATAATAAACAAACACAATGAAATATATTTTTTTCGTTGTATTAAGAATGATTTTGGCGAAATTATTGCATACAAAATTTTCACTTGTCTTATATGGCAAATTGAGCGTTTTTTTAACCCAAAAATCGCAAGTTTTACCTAATGGGCCCGACATATATATATATATATATATATATATATATATATATATATATATATATATATATATATATATATATATATATATATATTTTATATATATATATATATATATATATATATATATATATATATATATATATATATATATATATATATATATATATATATATATATATATATATATTATATATATATTTTTTTGTATATATATATTTTTGTATATATATTTTAATAAATATATATATTTTGTATATATTTTATATTTTGTATATATATATATTATATATTATTTTGTATATATATATATTTTTGTATTTTGGCATATATATGTATATGCATATAAATTTTTGTATTTTGGCATATTTTGTATATATTATATGTATATATATATATATATATATATATATATATTATATTTTATATATATATATATTTTGTGTATATATATATATATATATATATATTTTATATATTTTTTTGTATATATATATATATATATTGTATATATATATATATATATATATATATATATATAAAAAAAAAAACATTTTTAGTTATAGCACTTTTTAGTTATGGCTCAGTGGGAGAAAAAAGGTAGATGGGATACAAGGAAAATAGAATAAAGTAAGAAAAAAGGGGTTAAAGGTTTATAAACAAAAAGAGGGGCAGTTAGGGTAAGATATAAACAACTATTGGAGGATAGAGGGGTTTAGTGAGAGTGTAGGCAATGGGGTCAAAATTTAATGGGGTAGTTTTAAAAAAAATGTAGTGTTAGAGTGTTCAGCAGAAGTTTGTGGTTACAGGCGAGTGGGTGCGGGGGGGAAGAGGGCGATTGGTGGAATGATGATGTAAAGAGAGTAGAAAAGGGAGAAAAGTTAGCATATGAGAGGTTTTTAAAAAAATAGAAGTGATTAAAGGAGGGAAAAAGTATATGGAGAAAAAAGGGGGTTAAAAAAGAGTGGTGAAGCAATGAAAAAAGAGAGCAGACGAGGGGAAGTGGGTGAGATGTTATCAGAAAATTTTTGTTGAAAATAAGAAAAGTTTTGGAATGAGATTAATAAGTTGGGGAAAACCTAGAGAACAAATGGATTTGCCCGTTAAAAATAGGAGAGGAGAGTTATTAAATGGAAGTTAGGGGTATCGGGAAGATGGAAAAAATATTTTGAGGATTTGTTAAATGTTGATGAAGACAGGGGGAAACTGTGATTTCGGGGTGAGGCAAGGGGGGAATAACATCTTGTAGGAGTGTGGAAGAGCCAGTTGTGGGTGTGGGGAAGTTCGTGAGGCAGTGGGTAGAATGAAAGGGGGGAAGGCAGCTGGGATTGATGGGATAAAGATAGAAATGTTAAAAGCAGGTTTGGGGGTATAATTTTTTGGGGTGGTTGGTGCTATTATTTTAAATGTATGGAAGGGTAAAGGGGACCTGGGATTGGCAGAAGCGTGTATTGTTCCTTTGTATAAAAGGGAAGGGGGCAAAAAAAGTGCAAAAATTATAGAGGAATAAGTCTGTTAGTGTACCTTTAAAGTGTATGGTAGAGTTATTATTGAAAAGAATTAAGAGTAAAACAGAAAGCAGGACAGCAGATGAACAAGGGGGGTTTAGGAAAAGGGGAGGGGGTGTAGACCAAGTGTTTACAGTGAAACATATAAGTGAACAGTATTTGGATAAGGATAAAAATGTTTTGTGGCATTTATGGATTTGGAAAAGGCGTATGATAGGGTAGATAGGGGGCAATGTGGAATTTGCAGGTGTATGGAATAGGAGGAAAAGGTTTTCTGGAAAAAACAGTGAAGAGTTTTTTTGAGGATAGTGAGGCTCAGGTTAGAGTGTGTAGGAGGGGAAAGGGGGCTTTTTCCCAGTAAAAAATGGGCCTTAGACAAGGATGTGTGATGTCACCGATGTTGTTCAATATTTTATAGATGGGGTTGTAAGAGAAGTGAATGGGGGTCTTGGCAAGAGGTGTTGGGCAAAAGATAAAAAGCAAATACAAAGTGGGAGTTGTCACAGTTGCTTTTTGCTGATGACACTGTCTTTTTGGGGGATTCTGGGAAAAAAGTTTCAGAGGTTGGTGGATAATTTGGTTTGGGTGTGTAAAGAAAAAAAATTAAAATGAATATAGGAAAGAGTAAAGGGGATGAGGATAACAAAAAGAATAGGGGGACGAAAGATTGGATATCAATTGGAGGGAGAGAGTATGGGGGGGAGGTGAATGTATCCCGATATTTGGGAGTGGACATGTCGGCGGATGGGTCTATGAAGGATGAGGTGAATCATAGAATTGATGAGGGGAAAAGGGTGAGTGGGCACTTGGAGTCTGTAAAAACAAAAAACCTTTTCCATGGAAGTAAAAGGGGAATGTAGAGGGATAGTTATCCCAAAGCTCTTATATGGGGGGGGAAGCATGGGTGATGAATGTTGCAACGAGGGAAGGCTGGATGCAGTGGAATGTCATGTCTGAGGTCAATGTGTGGTTTTGAATATAATGCAGAGAATTTGGGTTGGAAATTAAAGGGGGTGCGGGATTACCCAAAAAGATTGGGCCCGAGAGCTGAGGAGGGGTTGTTGAGGTGGTTTGGACATGTAGAAGGGGAAAGGAACGAGACAAAAGTGACTTCGGGGGTGTATAAATCTGTAGTGGAGGGGAAAGGGGGGATAGTGGTCGGCCTTGGAAAAATTTGGGGGGAGGGGGTAAAGGGGGGTTTTGTGTCGAGGGGGTTGGACTTCCAGCAAGCATGTGTGAGCGTATTTGATGGGGGGAATGGGGGCATATTTGGGTTTTTAAAACTTGACGTGCTGTTGGAGTGTGAGCAAAATAACATTTATGAAGGGGTTCAGGGAAACCGGCAGGCCCGGGCTTGAGTTCTGGAGATGGGGGGTACAGTGCCCCGGGACTCTGAAGGAGGGGGGTTAATGTTGCAGTTTTAAAAACTGTAGTGTAAAACACCCTTCTGGCAAGACAGTGATGGAGTGAAAGATGATGAAAGTTTTTTTTTTTTTCGGGCCAAAGGGAAAAATATATATATATATATAAAAATATATATATATATATATATATATATATATATATATATATATATATATATATATATATATATATATATATATATATATATATATATATATATATATAAAATATATATATATATATATATATATAAAATTTTTTAAAAAAAATTTTTTTAAATTTTAAAAAAAAAAAATTTCAAATTAAAATTTTGGTCCCCCGAAAGGAAAAAGGTTTTGAAAAAACTTTTGTTTTTTAAACCAACAAAAAAACGGGAAAAAGAAAAAACTTTTAAAACCATCCTTATTCCAAAATCAAATTTAATTTCCTAAAATAAAAAAATTTTTGGGAAAAGTTAAATTAAATTTAAAAAACAAAAAAAAGAAATATATTTTTTGTTTGCCCAAAAGAAAATTTTGGCCCCCAAAAAAGGCTCCAAATTTACCCTTTTTTTCTACTTGTATTTCCAAACGAATTTTTTAAAAGACCCAAATATATTATTAAATTTAAAATTAATATTTAAAACCCCTTTGAAAAAAAGAGAGGGAAAAATAAAAAAGGAACAAAAGAGATGAAAGAAGGGTTTTATAAGGGGGGGTAAACCCCCGGGAAAAACAGGAAACAAAATTTCACCTCACCAAAGGCTATTTTGTTGGGGGAAAAAAAAAACCCAAAATTTTTAAAAATTAAAAACCAAAAGTTTTAAAAAAAATCTTAAAATTTATTTAAAACGAAAAATCCCCAAAACCCAAAGTAAAATTTTAAAAGTAAAAATTTTAACTCCCAAAAGGGAAAAAACCACAAAAAATATTTTGGAAAAAAAACTTTTAATTTCCTTTTAAAATTTTTAAACTTTTAATTTTAAAAAGTAAGGTAAAAAATTTTTTTTAAAAATTAAAAATTTTTTTGTGTTTTTAATTCCCCTTAAAAAAGGGTAAATTTTTTAGGTCAAATGGGAAAAATTTTTTAAAAAGATTCCAAAATTTTACTTAAAAACAAAATTCCCAAAGTTTTATTTTTTGAATTTTCCCTTTTTTAAAAAGTAAGGGTTTTATCAACCAATCCAAAATTTGGGGGAATTAAGGGTTTGTTTCTTCGTTTTGGAAAACCCTGAAATTTTTTGGGTTTTTTTAAAATTGGGTTTCTTTTTAATTTAAAATTTGGGAAAATTTAATTTATAAAGGATTTTAACGGGGGGAATTTAGGCCTTTTTTGGTTTTCCCTTTACCAATCCCAAATGTTCTTTGTAACTTTTTTTAAGTCTGGATTTTCTTGGGCCCCTTTTCCCTTTTGGGAACAAAATGTTTCCACTTGAACTTTATGCTTTCAAAGTATTTGTTTGTGAATGACAGTATTTTTTTTGCACTAAAATTTTAAATAGGAACTTTATTTCATTCTTCTATAATTGTGGTTAATAATCATTCCATACAACGTGTTGATTCTGCTGCCCCCAGTTTCATTCCATTGTTTCAATTATGGCTCATTCAGCACTGTTTGATGCCACAGTCATTCAGCACTGAGTCCCCAATCATTAGCACTGTTTGGTGCCACAGTCATTCAGCACTAGTGCCACAGTCATTAGCACTGTTTGAGTGCCACATTTTCTTCAGCACTGTTTGAGTGCCACAGTCATTAAGCACGTTTGAGTGCCACAGTCATTCAGCATGTTTGAGTGCCACAGTCATTAAGCACTTTTTTGATGCCACAGTCATTCAGCACTGCTTAGTGCCACAGTCATTCAACATTGTTTAGTGCCACAGTCATTCAGCACTGCTTGAGTGCCGCATTCAGTATCTTAATGGAGTGAAAGGTCTCTTCCCAGATTTTCTAAGAGAAAAAAAAACGTTAAATGTTTATATTTTTTGTTTTGGGAGGGAAGAGAGAGAGAGAGAGAGAGAGAGAGAGAGAGAGAGAGAGAGAAGAGAGAGAGAAGAGGGGTGTAGTTGTATGATGAGGTGAGCACAATACACAAATAACTTACAATTGGGTTGGGAAATTTAAAGACGACTTTTCGGTGTTTTTGTGGCACTAATTCATTCCACATAATAGGTCGATAATATCCCCGCCATAATGTTTAAAAAATTTGGGAATTTACAAGAAAATGTTGGACTGTGTTCGGGGCGGGTTTGTCCCCCTGGTTTTTTTTCCATGCTGGTGGGCCAGTACGTCACCTATGTCCTTGGTTCTCTTGGCTACCACTGCTATAATGCTACTACTAAAAATATTTCTTTACTACTACTACTATGAAGGTTTACCCTTATTTTTTTCCCTAGTTTTCCATTGCTATTACTTCTGCTACTTTTGTAATTTACCTCTTTACCGCTGCACTAATCTTACTCTTATTCTACTATTACTCTTGCTCATCCCCCACCACCATCACTACTTAGCAAAAAAATGAGTCAAAAAACCCTCAAACCGCTCTAAAACGTCCAAATATTTTAACAAAATATAATTTTACTTTTTTCCTGAGATTTTTTAAAGTTTCAGGTATTTTGAAAAAAAAAAAAAAAATAAAAATTCATACCCCGGACGGGGTTGAACTCGGGCTGTGAGTCGTAAACCTCGGCCAGCGCCCGCCCGGGCCAGCTTGGGTCAACAAGTTTTTCCCAAATAGGTATATTTTAAAATGAGTGGTTAGCACAGGCCCCCCTGTGACCATAAATGCAAATTTTACTACGACTACTACACTACTACACCACCACTACCACTACTACTACTATACTACTACTACTACCACCACTACCCTACTACTACTTTGTTTCTCCATTCTGTGGTTCGTCTTCGTTTTTGCCTTGTTTCTCATTCTGCTGTGACAGATACAACTAATTATGCCCACTACTACTACTACTACTTTCTACTACTACTACTACTACTACTACTACTACTACTACTACTACACAGTTACTTTTACTATTGCTACTGCTGCTTCTACTTAACACCTACTACCGCTGCTACCTTTACTACTACTTGTCTGTTTCTTTGCCTAATAACACTTATTCTACACTTCTATTGCCACTAACATTACCACTTCCTTCTTCCCCGCACCTTTTGTAAACACTGTATGTTGTTGTCTTCAATATTATTTTTCCCCCGCACCTTTGTAAACACGTATTGTTGTTGTCTTAATTTTTCTTCCTCCCCGCACCTTTGTAAACACTGTATTGTTGGTGTCTTCAATTTCTTCCCTTAATTTAAAAAATGATTGTTGTTGTTTAATTTTTCCCTCCCCGCCCCTTTTAAATTTTTGGTTTTCCAATATTTTCAGTGTAAAATTTGTCAAGGGTAAAAAGTTGGATGAAACGTGTATTTTCCCCTTTTTTAAAGTACTGGTTTTTTGTGTATTGTTGCACATGGTATTGTTGCAGTCATGGTATTGTTGCAGCTTGGTATTGTTGCAGTCATGGTATTGTTCGGTTTGGTATTGTTACAGATAATATTGTTGCAGTAGATATTGTTGCAACCATGGTATTTTACAGCCATGGTATTGTTGCAGCCATGTTATTGTTGCAGTCATGGTTTTGGGCAGTCATGGTATTGTTGCAGAGTTGGTATTTTTGCAATATGGTATTTTGCAATAATGGTTTTTTACAGACTGGTATTTTCCCCATGGTATTTTGACATGGTTTGTTGCAGCCTGGTATTGTTCATCGTTGGTATTGTTGCAGCTATTTTATTTTGCAGCCATGGATTGTTGCAACCATGGTATTTTAAAACCTGGTATTTTTGCAGCCTTTGATTGTTGAGCAGGGGTATTGTGCAGCTTGGTATTGTTGCGCATGGTATTGTTGAGCATGTATTTTAAAACCATGGTTTGTTCACCATGGTATTGTTCAGCCATGGATTGTTGCAGCCATGGTATTTTGACATGGTATTGTTGAACCCATGGTATTTTGCAGCCATGGTTTGTTGCAGAAAGGGTATTTTTCAATGGTATTGTTGAGCCATGGATTGTTGAAACCATTTTATTTTAATGGTTTTGCAGCCGGGTATTGTTGCAGCCATTTTTGTTGATTTTTGGTAATTTTTTTGCAATTTATTGTTAACCCATGGTTTGTGCACCATGTTATTGTTGCGCCATGGTTTTTTTTTAACTGGTATTTTGCAGCCAGGGGTATTGTTTCACCATTGTATTAGTGCAACCATGGTATTTTGCAGCCAGGGTATTGTTGTAGCTTTTATTTTTGCAGCCATGGTATTGTGATTTTTTTTCGCCATGATGGGGGATGAATGGAGGGGGGCAATGGCATGAGAGAATGAAAGGAACACTGGGACGTGAGGGGGAATGGAAAAAATTTTGGATGCAAGTGTAGGGGGCAGGAAAAAAACATGGTGGCTACGGGAAAAAAACACAAAAGGGTATAATGTACCCTTTTATTGACAACCCCCCCCACGCAGGGGGCCCAATCAATTTTCCAGAAGATCTACCTGGAAAATGAGCAACATGGAATATAAAGGGTACAGTCAGGTGGAGAATGCTGGGTCAGGTGGAGAAAGCTGCAGGACAGTCTTAAAAAGAAAAATTTGGGTTTGAAAAAAGTTAAAAAAACATTTTTGTGACCTTTAAAGGGAAAACCTTTTGGCAGTTAAAAAACCATCCTGAAAGGGTTTGGGTGGGAAAAAACGTTGAAAAGGAAGTTTTTTTGGCAATGGGTTAAAAGTTTTTTTAAATATTGTTTTTTAGAAGCCGTTGTTCTGGTTGAAGTTGTTGGATATACAGATGAGTGATGATTCTGGGATTCTTCGGTATTGCGTGTTGTCTTCTATGGCGATGGTCTTGGTTTCTGGTTGAAAAGGGTTGGAAAATTTGGTGTTGAACACAGGCATTTCTTGAGTCGTCGATCTCCCGGTACTGGTGCAAAATGCGTTTTTGTAGGTCTCTGGATGTTTCGCCAACGTATAATTTGCTGCAGCCATTACAAGGGATTGTGTATCCCCCTGCCGGGGATTGAAGCTTTTCCTGTCTGTTACTGGTAATGTCCTTGATGGTGGGGGAGGGGAGGTGGATACTGGAATGAGGTTTTAGAAAAATTTTGGGAAACTTGTTTGGAATGGAGTTGGGGGGAAGGTTTTATCCTTTCAGCAGTGTCTTCTCTGGGGGGTTTTGAAGATTTTTAAATGCCCGTCGTCTGCAGCTCTAATGAAGTGACGAGGATAGTGAATTTTGGAAAAAAATTTTGTTTTGGGAAAACTTTCTTCCTCAAGGAACTGTTGCGCAGATTTGAATGCGCGGGGAAAAACCTATAATTACCCCCGTTTAATTTTGGTGTCGTGGTGAGAGTAGAAGGGGGAAAAGATCGTGTTGATTGGTGGGTTTTCGATAGATTTTAAAAACGAAGTTCATGGTCAGCTTGCAGAGAAGAACATCAAGGAAAGGAAGAATGTTGTCGACTTCTTCTTCTAGTGTAAACTGGATTGATGGTCAACCGGTTGAGTTCGTGTTGGAAGCAAACGTTGAAGGTCTGGGATTATGAGAATGTTGCAACATAACAAACCCGGTGACAGAAGGGAAAATAGGGGAAAAAAATCGCTCTTTCCAAATGTTCCATAAAAGGTTCGCAAGGACGGCACTAAGTGGGTCCATGGGTAGTAAAAAAGTTTGCTGAAAATTTGGGTTTTTCGAAAGAGAAAATAAAAAGCCCAAAATACCAATCCCAAATCTTTCCCTTCTACTCTCACCACGACACCAAAAAATTTAAAAGTGGTGTAATTACTTTTTCCGCGCGCACTCAGAATCTGCAGCGGAGGTTTCCCTTGGGAAAAATGCCCCCCATTGAACAAGTTTTTTTCCAAAAACCCCATCCTCGTCACTTCATTAGAACTGCAGACACGGCAAAAAATCTAACACACCCGGAAGACACTCGAGAAGAATACATAGTCCTTCCCACCAACTCCATTTCCCAAAAAAGTTTCCCAAAATTTTTTTTTAAGACCCATTCCAGTATCCACCTCCACATCACCACCATCAAGACATTACCAAAAAGACAGGAAAAAATTCAATCCACGGGGGGGAACACAATCCCCCTTTAATGGCTGCAGCAAATTATACGTTGGCGAAACATCCCGAGACCTACAAACACCATTTCAGAACACCAGTACGCAGGCAATCTGACGACTCAAGAAATGCCTGGTTCAACACCGAAATTTAAAAACCATTTAATCAACTCAAACCAAAAACTCATCGCCAGAGAAGAAAAAAATACCGAAGAATCCTAGAATCATACTCATCTTATATCCCAAAAACTTCAACCAGAACAAAGGCTTTTACAACAAGCTGAACCTATTGCCAAGAAACTTCTTTAACGCTATCCACCTAGAACTCAAGAATGGTACACTGCAGGCCCTTTAAGTCACACAATGTTTTAACTATCACACTACTTTTAAGATTGTCACATGCAGCTTTCTCCACCCGACCCAATTCTCCACCTGACTGTACCCTATATATATCTCCATGTTGCTCATTGTCCCGGAGATCTGTCTTTACTCGATAAACCCCCTGCGTGGGGAAAGTTGTCAATAAAGGATCACATTATACTGTTATGTGTTTTTTTTTCTATTGTGTGGTTTTTTATACCATTTATTTCCTGTTACTGGCTGTTATTTTTTGGATAATGGTTGTTAGTATTGGCTCCTCTGTATAAACTGTATATTGCAAAACAAGTGAACCCACTTGATGATTTTCTCTTATATTCTTTTTTTTTTTCTGTATTAGATTTGCTTTTTTTCTGACATAGTTTTTTTTTCTGAACTTTTAAACCCAATTTTTGTACTTGACTTTCTGACCAAAGCTCCTTTTTATAATAGTTTTTTTGTGTCTTCAGTAGCTAACAATTCCTTCATGACAGTTTACTCAGTTTATTTTTATCAAATCTTTCTGCCGCTTCAGAAATACAAGTTAAACACAAAATTTTTCCGGTTTTTTCTTATTGTATTACAACAACTTTTCCCGTCTACTCTATTATTTTCCCAAACTTTTTTCCCCTTAACCCCTTTTTAATTTTTTTTTCCCCTCTTTCCGTTTTCCTTCCCCCCCAAAAAAAAGTTTCTACAACAATACATTCCACCCTCTCACTCAATGTTATCACAACAATAAATTCCCCCGTCTCACTCTAATGTTTCTACAACAATACATTCCAGGCTCACTCTAATGTTATCTACAACAATACATTCCACCGTCTCACTCTAATGATCTACAACAATCATTTCACCCTCTCACTCTAATGTTTTCTACAACAATACATTCCACCGTCTCACTCTAATGTTATCTACAACAATACATTCCACCCTCTCACTCTAATGTTATCTACAACAATACATTCCCCCGTCTCACCCCTAATGTTATCTACAAAATACATTCCACCGTCTCACTCTAATGTTATCTACAACAATACATTCCACCGTCTCACTCTAATGTCTCCTCTCCATCTCCTATTTTTCTTTCATTACAGGACATTAATTGGGAGATATAATTGCTACCATCTTTCCTTGTCACTTTATCAGCAACGAGTTTGCTTAAATTTTTACGATCGTCCTCCATTTCAAGTCCTGATTTTTCATCCATTTTTTTTCTTGTTGTTTTTCCTTCATTTCCTGTCTATTATTTTCCTCTTTAATACTGTAAGTGTTTGGAAACATTGTCCCAGTAATGACCTTCCAACTGAGGCCTCAGGTGTTGTAATTGTCTTCACTTGGTTACCCGGTAACACATGGTGAGTGCCTGCAACACGTGGTGAGTGCCCGCAACACTAGTGAGTGCCCGCAACACGTGAGTGCTGCAACACGTGATGAGTGCCTGCAACACGTGGATGCCTGCAACACGTGGTGACTGCCTGAACACGTGGTGAGTGCCTGAAACACGTGGTGAGTGCCCGCAACACGGCCTGAGTGCCCGCAACACAGTTGAGTGTTTATTAAATAAATTTGTTCAGGTCATCTGCCGGAGGTGGTTGTGGTATATTAAGTAAATAGCACATCATGCTATTGGTGTATCATCACCTGGAGGGTAGCACATCATGGTATTGGTGTATCATCACCTGGAGGGTGGCACATCATGGTATTGGTGTATCATCACCTGGAGGGTGGCACATCATGGTATTGTGTATCATCACCTGGAGGGTGGAAAGTCATGATGATGTCTAGAACATAAACTGCGTGTTACACCCCAGGAAGGCTGGTGACCCCCACACACATGGCTGTACCTCATGTCCGGGTAATGAGGGGTGAAGGTGAATAGGTATTTACAATATATTTCAGGCTCGAAAATAACCCCATGATCGGGAATATGGTAATTTTGTGAGACGTTTAACGAACGTAATAAAGGTGATGCAGAACATAATGATCCACATAATTAATGTTACGTTTGACGTCAGCTTGAAAGCAATTACTCTTACGGGGTCGAGACGTTTTTAGGGTGGCAATTGAAGGGGGGAAATGAGATGTGGAATTACGAAGATTGGAGATTTTTCCCCCGGAACCTGTGTGGTGTAATGATATCTGTAGGACTTGTGCTCCGCACAAGAGTTAGACTGACGAGAAAGTTAGTCTTGAAACATACTGTATATAGCATGTTCCTCTAAGTTACTCGAAGTGGTTACCTCAGTGACTCAAATAATTTATTTGTTAAAACGATCAATTGCTTATTAAGAAATGGAAGGCAGGGAGGGGGACAAATGGAATATTTAGAGTCAGGGAAGAGACAACAGAAGAGTTAAACGAGTTTCAGGAGAAAGTGAATTTACATAATTAGTAAATCAAGAGAAAGTGAGGGAAATAAATGAAAAGGAGGCAAATGAAACGAAAGGCGAGGTGAGGAATTTTGGAAAAAGGAGAGGGAGAAAAATAAAGGGAAAGTTGTCTGACGGATAGTTAGATGACCGGGAGAACTTAAGGTGTTGCATAAATTATAGTCGGATTCAGTGAGGATTAATTGTGGCAAATTTTTAACAGGAACCTCCAAAAATATTTATGTGCATTGCAATTATCAGATTACTTTCAATATTTCACTCACTGTTGGAATGTTTTTCCCCATGTTAGCAACTTCTCATGTAGAAATATTAAGAAACTTACCTTCCCTGTTTCATTTTTAAATAACTTGTTTTTCCTAATTCCAGATAAGCCAAACAATTGTTTTTCTCGTATGAATACGTAAGTTTAACTTGATGAAGCACTTATAACTGCAATATTTCATTTTAAATCTTCATATTTGTAATAATTTATAATTATTTTACAATGTTTGATTAGTGGTAGCTGATTGTTATTTATGGTAAGTGGTAAGTTATCTTATAATGTTTGTCTGTAGCAAATTTATTTTACAATGATTAATATTATTCTTAAAATTACATTATATTATTCCCCTGCAATGGATCAGGGAATACCTGTCGGGAAAAAAACAGCTAGTCATGGTACGTGACGAGGTGTCAGAGTGGGCGCCTGTGACGAGTGGTTCCACAAGGGTCAGTCCTAGGACCGTGCTGTTTCTGGATATGTAACGACATGACGGAAGGAATAGACTCAGAAATATCACTGTTTGCAGATGATGTGAAGCTGATGAAAGAATTCAATCAGCCGAGGACCAGGAAGAACTACAAGGGATCTGGACAGGCTACAGGCCTCGTCCAGAAACTGGTACCTAGAGATCAACTCCACCAAGTGCAAAGTCATGAAGAATGGAGAAGGGTAAAGAAAACCGCAGATGGAGTACAGCCAGAGACAACGAACCTCACTCAAGGAAAATGATCTTAGGATGAGTATAACACCAGGCACATCTCCTGAGGCGCACATCAACCAAATAACTGCAGCAACATTTGGGCGCCTAGCAAAATTAAGAAAGCATTCCGACATTTCAATAAGGAATCGTTCAGAACCCATACACTGTGTATGTTGGGGTCTGTATTGGAGCATGCAACACCAGTTTGGAACTCACACCTAGGCAACCATTAGGAAATTAGAGAAAGTGAAAAAGTTTGAAAACAAGACTAGTCTCGTAGCTAAGGGAATGTCTTACGAGGAGAGGTTAAGGGAAATCGACCTGACGACACTGGAGGACAGGAGAATAGGGGGATATGACAACGACATAGAAAATACTGAGCGGAATCGAAAAGGTGGCTAGAGACAGGATGTTCCAGCAACAAGGGGTCACAGTTGAAGTTGAAGACTCAAATGAGTCAAAGAGATGTTAGGAAGTATTTTTAGTCAGAGTTGTCAGGAATGAATAGTCTGGCAAGTGATGTAGTGGAGGCAGGATCCATTCATAGCTTTAAGAAGAGGTATGATAAAGCTCATGGAGCATGAGGAGTGAACTAGAGGGCCAGTGAATAGGCGAGGCCAGGAGCTGTGACTTGACCCCTTCAACCACAACTAGATGAGTACAACTAGGTGAGTACCCAAACACACACACACACTGTTTTAACCTTCCTTTTGCTGATCCAGTAACTGCTGGGTAGCGTAGAGGTAGGTGAGATATACGACTGTTGACTAGCTTCGTATTTTTTGGGAATAATGGGGTTCACAGCGGACAGTGTGAGGTGTGCCAAAACCAGTCCGGAGGGCAGCTTGTTAACTGGAAGGCCGCAGGTCTAGGAGTGAAGCGAGGCATGGCTGTGTATGTCTAACTTGAAGAAGTGCCTCTGGTGGGCGTTGACGGAACAGGCCCACAACAGATTCGCTCCAAGGGGGACTATAAGAAGCAGTAGGTCACAACACACATACATACACAAACAAGCACACACACACATGGACACATACACATATGCACACACACAAAAATTGCGATCAGGGCATTGGGAGATTTAGGAAATGATAAGAGAAGCAGCAATGACTACGTTTAAATGAAACCCAGAGATGCTAAAGGGAAAAGGGTAATGGGAAGAAGAGAGGAAGAGGTCAGTTTTTATTCATGGGCTTCAGGACACCAAAGGGAGGACATATGAAGAACGACAGCGGGGAGATAGAAAGAGTTGAAAATATCAGTCAAATTGATTTTCAGGACATAAAATTGATTTTCAGGACAGAAAATTGATTTTCAAGACAGAAACAGTGAAAAAAAGAATCCTAGCAGAAACCAAGTCTAGAAAAAAAACAAAACAATACGAATGAGAAAACTTCACTCGACAGAATGAGAAAAAGAAAGAAACTGAGAGGATACAAAGGAAAGTGGCTACAATCAGAAGGGACAACCAGAGTCGGGAGGAGCAGCAAGCACAACCACCCACTGAACCCCCAATCAAACATATTAACCCTAAACAAACCACACTCCAAACTCACAGCCCCCACACCAGCACAAGCCTCACCTACACAGATATCCCATACCACATAACCAGGTCTCCCACTCCCACAGCCTCCAATAACCCCCTTCCAAAGATAACGTTATGGTACCCCAATGTTTACGAAATAACAAATAAGTTTGATGATTAGACGAAAGAATCATGGAGACATCACCAGACATCGTAGCACTCATGGAAAACCCAAACTCAAGGAATAATAGCAGATGCAATATTTCCAACTGGATATTAAATCCTGAGGAAAATAGACGAAAAAGGGTGGAGGAGTGCATTGCTCATCAAAAAACCAAGAGAGGGAAATCAAAGGAGCTCATAGTAGGATCACTTAATTAAGACTGAGGGTCCCAAGGTGGGGGATGCAGTGATGTACAACTCACCAAACAATAGCAGGAAGCCAAGACAAGAATATGATGAGAATCGAGCAAAAATTGATATATTTGCTGAGGTGGCAGAACGCAAACATGGAAGGGCAAAGTTACAGTTGTGGGTGATTTCAATCACAAGCAGACTGACTAGGGGGGCTAAGATGATGTTGATGGTACTGGAAAACCTTATGCATCAACACCTTTTGGGACCCTTCCAAAGAGAGAGGAGAGGATGAACTATCAAGACTGGACCTTATATTCAACCTTGAGTAGTTCAGGCATTGAGGACATCACATATGAAAGTCCCTCAGCGATAGTTATCAGTGGTCCTGAACTTCAGATACATAGTAGAGTTACAAGTGAAGAAAGCAGGGACAGCAGAACGGAGAAACCAAACTACAAAGAGTGGACAACTCAGGCACAAGAAACTTTCATGAGGTTATTGGGAAAGAGCGGGAAAAAATTAGTAAATGAAATGTTGGAACATGACAGCAAAATGCAAGGCAGAGGTTAGGTTCACCCAAGGGCAACAAAATAATGGGAAGACCAGAAAGAGCTATTGGTTCACCCAGATGTATAAAGAGGGTAAACGAAGTCCCAGAGAATGGAAAACTATAGCAGACTAAGAACCCATGAAAATAAAGAGATTAGTCAAAGAGCTAGTAACGAATATGCACATATAAGGAGGGGGGCCCAGCAACAATACGAAAATGACATAGCATTGAAAGTCAAGTATGACCTGAAGCTGTTGTACAGCCATATCAGGAAGATAACAACAGTTAAGGACCAAGTAATCAGGCTGAGGAAGGAAGGAGGGGAAAACCACAAGAAACGACAGAGAAGTATGGGAAAAGGTCAACATAATATTAAAGAAAATGTTATCAGTAGAGACTGAAAGGACACAAGATTGCCGGAATGCTAGGGAACACCAACAAGTGCTGGACACAGTTCACACAACAGAGGACGAGGAGAAGAAGCAGCTAAGTGAACTAGATATCTCAAAGGCAGTGAGAGGGAAGGATGGCTGTGTGTGCCATTAACAAAAATCCTAAAAAAATCTATCGAAATAGGGCAACTACCTGTTGTGTGGAAGACAGCAAATGTAGTCCCAGTTTTTATGAAAGGAGTCAGACAGGTAGCAATAAACTACACACCAGTGTCAAAGTCTTGGGGTAGATTATCAGGAGAAGACTGGTGGATCACCTAAAAGAATGAGCTTATGAATAACAACCAGAACGGTTTCAGTGAAGGGAAATCCTGAGTCATAAACCTACTGTAGATTTACAACAAGGTGACAGAAGTATGACGAGAGAGAGATGGGTGGGTAGATTGCATTTTATTGAACTGTAAGAAAGTTATC
Source organism: Cherax destructor (assembly GCA_009830355.1). NCBI lineage: Eukaryota > Metazoa > Arthropoda > Malacostraca > Decapoda > Parastacidae > Cherax > Cherax destructor. The sequence continues at coordinate 24,662 of WNWK01024884.1, forward strand.
GACGCAATTTCATACAAGAGATTAGTGAAGTGAAGTGCTCAACAAGAGACTTAAGAAGAACTTACAGTGAAGACAGAAAGAACTCAGGAAAGACGGATTGGTGGGGTCAAAATCAAATGCTAGACACAGTACATACAACCGAGGAGGAGGTGAAGAATATTCTAAGTGAACAAGATTTCTCAAATGCAATGGTGAAAACATCTCTCCATGGGTCCTGAGAGAGGAAGCAGAGGCTCTATATGTGCCACTAACAAAGTTTTCAACACTTCTGTCGAAACAGGAGACTACCTGAGTGTGGAAGACAACAAATGTAAAACCATTTTTTAAGAAAGGGGACAGACACGCAGCATTAAATTACAGACCAGTGTCACAGACATGTAGTACAAATTCATGAAGGAGATTATCAGGAGAAGAGTGGAATTAGCTTTTACACTACAATCAGCACAGTTTCAGGAAGTGGAACAATCTGGAGATGATGTAGTGGAGGCCAGATCTACACATAGTTTTAAGAAGAGATCGATAAAGCTCAGTGAGCAGGGGGAGAGTAGACTTAGTAGTGACCAGCGAATAGGCAGGGCCAGTAGCTGTGAATCGAACCCTGCAAACACAAACAGGAGTACACACACACACACACACATACACACACACACACAGCTACACACTACAGACCAGTGTCACTGATACGTATAGTTGCAAATTCATGGAAAGATTATCAGAAGAGTGGTGGATCACCTAGAAATTTATTAAATTTTTTATTACAACCAGCACGGTTTCAGGGAAGGGGAAAACCTGTGTCACAAACCTACTGGGGTTTAACAATATGGAAACGGCATCAAGAGTGGAGAGGCGGGTAGACTGCATTATCGTGGACTGTTGGAAGGTTTTTTACACAGTTCCCAAAAATTGATTAGGGCAAAAGCTAGAAGATCAGGCAGGTATAACAGGTATGGCACTGCAATGCATCAGAGAATACCTGACAGGTAGGCAACAACGTGTCATGGTCCGTGATGAAGTGTCAAAGTGGACGCCTGTGGCAGACCAGTGCTGTTAGGTAGGGATAGACTCACAGTGTCCCTGTTTGCAGACGTGCAAAGTTAATGAAAAAAAATCAATCGGATGAGGACCAGGCAGAACTAAAAAGGGGGTCTGGAGGGCTGCAAGCCGTCCAGTGACTGGCTCAAGAGTTTAACCCCACCAAGTGTCAAGTCATGAAGATCGGGGGGGGCAAAGAGACCGCAGAATGGGTCAGTCCAGTGGGCAAAATACTAAAAACCTCACTCACTTTTTTGGTAAGTGGAGAAATTCCTGAGGTGCACATAAACCAAATAACTCCCCAGATAGGGGGCCTTTGGGAAACCTAAAAAAAGTTTTGATCTCAGTAAGGACGTTTGCCTATACACTGTGTACATCAGGCCATATTGGGGTATGCAGCACTTGTTTGGGCCCACACCTGACCAAGCACGTCAGGTTAGAGAAAGTGCAAAAGGGTTTTCAACAAAACTAGTCCCACCAAGGCTGGTGACCTTGGAAAAAAAAACTTTTCCTTTTTTAAAATTTTGTAATTGATTCCGAAGAGGTTACGGCACCTTGCTTCCCGGGATTTTTGTCGACTTTTGACAAGCATGGCTTAGGAAAGAAATTTTTTTCCACTTCCCATGGAGACAAGAGGAAATAAAGAAGAACAAGGACTATTAAGAAAATTGAAGGAATCCGAATGGGATGAATATATATATGTGTACATGTATGTGTAGTGTGACCTAAGTGTGAGAAGTAGAAGTCAAGATGTACTTGTTATCGCGTGTTTATGAGACAGAAAAAAAAACCCGTAATCCTACTATCATCTAAAACAATTACGGTTACATTTCACACCCCTTTTAATATTAACAACTATTGTAACATCAAACATTGATGTTGAAACCCAGTTTTATCAGAAAATATTTTTTCCCCCGACCCCATCCTACTAAGCCTTATAATCCAGAAAAATAATACCTGCTTAAAGCAGCCTACCGCCTTTCGTTTTACCTTGCATCCTCTGCGACATTGCTATCCACCCCACGCTGAATATTGCCATTGCTACATACAAAATGTAACAAAAACTTAATATCATAAAGGTCTTCACATCCCTTTCCCTTAATAAAACCTCTATGTTCATTTGGGTCCTGCCCTTTTTTAAGCAATTTTTAATAATGATTCTACCATAAACTTTCTGGATATACATACTTGTTCCCCCTTTTTCCCTTTTTAGAAAAAAACTATGCCGCCCCGCCAACCCTTTGGTACCCTTCCCCCTTTTAAACAATTTTGAACACTTAAAACCACCCCTCCATAACTATAAACCCCCCCTTTTTTAACATTTCTGTTTTTTTCCCCTCAATCGCAGTTGCTTTACCCAGTGTCTTACGCACCTCCTCTACACTCACACCTTTGCTATTCTCTTCGGGAATACCTAAAAGAACAATACAATAATGAATTTCCTTTCCGCTTTGTTACTAATATTTTTATTCTACTAATACAAAAAAACAACACATCATTATTATTATATTTATAATGAATATAGATAAATTCACCCTATAACTTTATTATTTTAAAAATTTAAGAAAATATATTCCAATTCTTTTATATTTACAGAGTGGTATTTTGAGGTGGTATTAGAACGTGACAGTCCCGGTGGGCCCACGGCTAACACGTGTGTTGTTGAGAATCTTACTACAAGGTAAAACCCCTCTCAGCTGTGTCAAGAGAATTTGGCCACTACAAAAAAGACTTACCCCCTCACTGTGTCAAGAGAATCTTTGGGACCACAAAGGGAAACTTACTCCTCTCAGCTGTGTCAAGAGAATCTTGGCCACTACAAGGAAGACTTACTCCTCTCAGCTGTTCAAGAAATCTTGGCCCACAAAAAACAAGGGTTTTAAAAACCAACTTAAAACTCCTCTCAGCTGTGTCAAGAGAATCTTGGTCACTACAAGGATGATTCCCCTCTCAGCGGTAAAGAAAATCTTGGCCACTACAAGGTATGACTTACTCCTCTCAGCTGTGTAAAGGAATCTTGGTCACTACAAGGTAAAAACCTCCCCCATTTGTCAGAGAATCTTCCCCGCTAAAAAAGTAAGATGAAATGAACTTCCCTTTTCATGAAAATTTTCCCAATACAAGGAAATACATTCCTGTATCAATTTTTTGAGAGTTTTGGCAAAGTTAGGTTAAAGAATCCTCTCACCTTTTTTTATTAGTATTTTTCGTTGCCGGACGATGGCCGATAGATATATGACCAATTGGCCGAACGGACATAGCGCCAAAAATTTGGCAGAACAATAATTAAGTTAGATTGGGATAGGTGATGAATGCCAGTTCGGTCATACGTCCATTCGGTGAAATTTTCGCCCGGGAGAAATGTCCGTTCGTTCAAATGCCCTACGGTGAAATGTACGTTTCGAATTGTCCGTTGGCCAAATATCTGGGGCCATTTTTTTCACTATCGTATTTGTTTAAACTATCACTTCGCCAGTTTCCCCCAACCGGTAATTTTTTACGGGTCTCCCACAAAAGGGAATAAATGGCAAATATATTTTAACTTTTATTGCTCTCATCTGAGACAGAGGAATGTTAACAACTTTAAAATTTTTTATATATATATATATATATATATATATATATATATATATATATATATATATATATATATATATATGGGGTACCACCCTGAATTGTGGGGACCCTCATCCTCAAAAAGACAATAAACGTACCCCGGGGGGAAACAGGTTCTTCCCCTAGCTGTTAGAATATTTTCTTCTCCCACCACTACCTATATATTTATGAGTGCTTTATTAATGACAGAATACATTGACAGAAAACACAAACATGAACATGTATACATTGGTACAATATATCAAAAATTATGAATCTCTTCCAGCCCTCCCGGGCCCGGGCGCAGGCCCCCGCAGCATGCATTTTCTGGATGGCCACACTGAGGCGCTGGAACAGGAAAGTGGCTGCCCTTGGGTCCCCGGCGGGGTCGATAGTCTGGAAACCCCGTTCTTTGGAAACGTGTTGCATTTTTTCCCCCTGATCCCAAGGTCTCTGATCCCACTGGGACAAATTTATACTGTTGGCTTATGTCCCTGTACTTGCTGATCTTGTACCCTCATTGTGGTCAGCAGCTCCTCCCGTCCCCGACACTGTGATGGATATAGTTGTCAGCCAGTGTCAACCCCAGGTATAGTCCCATGCTAAGGCTTGCCATTCTTCCAAGGATAGATGGTGATCCCGTCGGGCAGTTTTTGGGTTGGGGTTTGTTGGCTACTAGTGATCGGGGGTCTTTTCGGCTGGGCATCCAGCTGTAGCAAGGTTATCTTTATGATGTCGTTGACTTCACTGTTTTGCTGCCAGCCCTTGGTTTTGGAACAGTTAAGAATGAGCCATATTGGGCGGTTGCGCATCGCCCAAATACACATATATTCAAATTGGGGGCAAGGCGCAGAACCACGCAATACGAAGGTCTT
>WNWK01024885.1:0-29162 GCA_009830355.1 Cherax destructor
TGCTGGTGTGTTAGGGAGAGCCGTGGGACTGAATGATAAAGAATCTGGTACGGAATGGTAGTTACCATAGCTGATTCTTTTGGGAGAGTCGGAAGAGAAGCTGCGAAGACTAGTAAACCAGTTTGGGAGGATATATAAAAGAAGAAAATTAAAAGAAAATATAAGAAATAGTAAGGTGATGAGAGTATCAAAAAATAGAGGCATTGAGACAATGGATATTAAATTGAAGAGAGGGAGTAGGGAGGAAGTGAATGTGCTCATATATGTGGGAGTGAACTCGTCGACAGATGGCTCTGTGAGAGATGTGCTGAACCATTGAATTGACGAAGGAAAAAAAAGGTAAGTAGTGCACTGAGGCATCGATGAGGGAAAAGAAGTATATCGAGGGAGGCAAGAGGGGGTGAAGGAAGGGCTGTGAGTGTTGCAGTGTGAGGATGGTAACAGTAGAAATGTTGTGTTTGAGGGCAATGTATGGCGTGAACATTATGCAGAGAATTATGAGTTCTAAGATTAGGAAAAGGTTTGGAGTAATCAAAAATATTTTTCGGAGGGCTGAGGAGGGGTTGTTGAGGCGTACTGAGAATTTGGAGAGGATAATGATAAATAGGATAACTAGGAGGGCGTATAACTCTGGGGTGGTGAGAAACAGAGGTAGGGTTCGGCCTAGGAAATATTGGAGGGAGCGGGTAAAGTGGGTTTTGAGTGCTATGGATGCGTTAGATGGGAGCGAGTGGAAGCAAGTGGCTTTTATGGTTTGTCGTGCTGTTGGTGTTTGAGCAAGGTATCATTTACATAGGGATTCAAGGAAACCGAGTAGCTGTACTTGAGTCCTGGTGATAGGAAGTACAGTGCCTGCACTCTGAAGGAGTGAGGATGTTGCAGTTGGAAGTGTCTCTTGAGCTGAGATGTCTGCGCCATCCTGGCGAGACAATGAATGAGTAAGAATGAAGATCTTTTCTTCGTCAGGTCCTGCTGCCTCGATGACACACGGCAGGAGTGATAAAAACAATCATGCAATTTTATGCATACACACTTTAAGGAAAGGTAGTGAAGAAACATCAAGTGGCAGAGGTAAGCTGATATTATATTTGAAGTCAACAACTAAAATATGTACACAATAAGTCAAACTGAAATTAGTTTTAATATTTAACCAGTGCCTTGAAAAGATCAACCTCCTGGTAGCTGAAGTATGTTCACTGCATATTCCTCTAAGAAAAAAGAAGAGAAGAAGTAAACAGGAGAGAGAGAGACGCTCCCTATACAGGAGAAGACGAAGAATCACTGAGCTTCTCAAGAATGCCGGACTATCTGATTCACGGAAGGAAGCGCTAACCAGGGAAGTGGAAAATATTGAGCTAAAGTTAAAGGACTCATAAAGGATCCAGGAGAGTCAAGAGGAGCTAAAAACGATTAGTGAAATTGAAAGAAATTCGAAATATTTCTTTTCATATGCCAAAAACAAGGCAACAACCATTTCTAGTATAGGGCCCTGGTCAGACAAGACGGATCTTACACAGATGACAACAAAGAAATGAGTGAGATACTGAAATCTCAATATGACTCTGTGTTCAGCGAACCACTAATCCGTCTAAAGATAGACAATCCAAACAATTTTTTCATGAATGAGCCTCAAAACCCTGCCAATGTATGCCAAATTTCTGACATAACCATAACTCCTCTAGACTTTGAGAAAGCCATCGACGACATGCCCATGCGCTCAGCCCCAGGCCCAGACTCGTGGAACTCTGTGTTCATTAAGAACTGCAAGAAACCCCTCTCACGAGCCCTAAGTATGCTATGGAGAAGGAGCTTAGACACAGGTGAGATTCCAGTCACTGAAAACAACGGATATAGCCCCACTCCACAAAGGTGGCAGCAAAGCAGTAGCTAAGAACTATAGACCAATAGCTTTAACTTCCCATTTCATAAAAATCTTTGAAAGAGTTCTAAGAAGCAAGATAGCAAACCACCTGGACTCCCAAAAATTTGCACAACCCAGGGCAACATGGTTTCAGAATAGGTCGCTCCTGCCTCTCACAACTGCTAGACCACTAACAAACAGAATGCAGATGTAGTATACACAGATTTTGCAAAAGCCTTTGACAAGTGCGATCATGGTGTAATAGTACACAAAATGCGTGCTAAAGAGATAACTGGCAAAGTAGGCAGCTGGATCTTCAACTTTCTAACCAATCGAACACAAAGAGTAGTGGTAAACAGAGTTAAATCGGATGCTGCCATAGTGAAGAGCTCTGTCCCACAAGGCACAGTACTCGCACCTATCCTGTTCCTCATTCTCATATCTGACATAGACAGAGATGTAAACCAAAGCACTGTATCATCCTTTCCAGATGATACTAGGATCTGCATGATACCAGGATCCATTGAGGACACGGCAAATCTCCAAGAAGATATAAACCAAGTTTTCCAATGGGCAACAGAGAACAATATGATGTTCAATGAAGACTAATTCAAACTACTCCGTTATGGAAAACTGGAGGAAATAATAGCTAGGAATGAGTATATTACAAACTCTAATCACACAATAGAGCGGAAAAGTAATATGAAGGACCTAGGTGTGGTAATGTCCGAAAACCTCACCTTCAAGGACCACAACAATGCCACTAACACATCTGCGAGGAAACTGATAGGATGGATAATGAGAACATTCAAGACAAGAGATGCTAAGCCAATGATGATCCTTTTTAAATCACTTGTTCTCTCTAGGTTGGAATACTGCTGTACATTAACATCCCCATTCAAGGCAGGTGAAATTGCAGATCTAGAGAATGTACAGAGAACCTTTATTGCACGTATAAGTTCCATCAAATACCTTAACTACTTGGAACGCCTGGAAGCACTAGACTTATATTCACTGGATCGCAGGCGAGAGAGATATATCATAATCTACACCTGGAAGATTCTGGAGGGAATGGTCCCTAATATGCACACAGAAATCACTCCATACGAAAGCAAAAGACTTGGCAGGCGATGCAACATACCCCCAGTGAAAAGTAGGGGCGCCACTGGTACACTAAGAGAAAACACAATAAGTGTCCAGGGCCCAAGACTGTTCAACAGCCTCCCACCAGCCATAAGGGGCATTACCAGTAGACCCCTGGTTGTCTTCAAGAGGGAGCTGGACAGATACCTAAAGTCAGTGCCAGATCAGCCAGGCTGTGGTTCGTACGTTGGACTACGTGCAGCCAGCAGTAACAGCCTCGTTGATCAGGCCCTGATCCACCGGGAGGCCTGGTCATAGACTGGGCCGCGGGGACGTTGATCCCCGGAATGCCCTCCAGGTAGACTCCAGGTAAATTGTGTAGGCCTGTGATGTGCTGGGTTCTGGCCACCCCGAGCTTAATAACTGGGTTGAATTTTAACACGACGTCCGATTCCGAACTCACGATTACTTTATGCATTCATGTCCAGTTCATTAACTTTGTTTAGAGTTAGGCTTAGTTATGCTCGGTTTTATAATGTTTTGCTTGGTTAAGTTAACTTTGGTTTGATATAACATGGTTTCAGTTACTTTGCTTGGGTTAAGTTATGTTAGGAGGAGTTTGGTTAGAGGAGTTAAAGATTACGTCACTTTTGTCACGTACGTCAACATTTCTCATAGTGACGGCTGTGTGCGAGTACTTTTGTTTAGTTATAACTTCAAATATTTAATGTGACTTTTTGTCTGTATTTCAAGTTCTTAATAATAACTTATCGTCATAGACAGGTCTCAATGTCTGCTGTTTCAGGGATCATTTAAACTCTAAAGTAAAAATAAGGACGACTTCAAAGCTTGTTAAGCCAAGAAACAATATCCACAAGAAATCCAAGATTAGACGGGGTGCCAGGAACTGTGGTTCCGAAAATATGCTTAGTATCTAACAAAGACTGCACCTGGAATCGGCACCTCCATGAATTCCTGAAGGTAAGTGTTACCAGTTAGATGAAGCAGCGGGAGTTGGCAATGAATGAAAACAATATTGTTCACAATGTTGCAGTTGGTAATATTGCGGAACCGAACTTAAATACCACACAAAGTGATGTGTGGCGCTCCGGTGCAGATATGATGCTAACATGCAGGGAAAGAGAATAATTCAAGACTGCCCAACACCATGTTTCAGCTGGAAGATCCCAATTCTTTTTGAAAGACTTGGATGAAGAAGGCTGCCACGGGAAGCACTTCCATGGACACAGAACTATGATTGACAGTACTGAGTTGAAGAACACTGTGTTTCCAAGGTATTTTCGAGCAGAACCTGGATTCGGATTAAGAGTTATGCTTGTGATCAACGAAACCATTAATAATCTTGTTACGTTATCCATTGTCGTAAACTGTTCATCTAGTCAGTACAAGACGTTCACTGGAGCTGTACTTATTTGCCGTCTTCAAGAGTACACTTTATCTCTGTGATGATAGGAATGCTTTCTCTTGGGAGAAGCAATGAATCACGTTTGAATGTCAGCAATCATCAGTACCTACCTGGAGCTCTCAAATTTCTGATTGGAATGATGTCCCATATGATACAAACCTGGAAGAGCAACAACCACCGATCAGCATTGTTCAGCTGTAATCTGAAGATAAAAAAAGTCACATTTCAAAGGGAACACAGTTACCTACATATATTGATCTCTACGTCTCTTCACTGCTCAGAGGCTAAAACACTGTGGACAGACTTGCACAGCTTTGTCTCTCAGTCAACTTCAACCGTGTTCAGAATCTCTAGTGAATGCTCAAGATAAAGTGTGTTTATATCTATGTGGCCTTGACTGCTTACTTTAATGCCTTTATCCGGGATTAAACTGTTTGTATTCGGTTGTCTATGGGTGTAATGCTGCCTTAATGGCCTGCAAGCCTAATAAACTAGCCATGCAATTCGATTTTTTATTTTTAGTATTTGTAATAAATTTAGATGTGTACAGGGCATAATGTACATTTATTACATTTTTTGTATATATTGTACTGTCTTCTATACGCTGAATAAGAAGATTAAACGAGACCTTGAAAAACTGCACCACTATCTTCTCCAACCGTCAAGGAGATGGCAAATATAGCAATGCAAATCCTCTCAACTTTTAGTTAAATTTATTTGATATCTTCTAATTTTTAGCAAGGTTTGGTTAGGTTGCTCTAATAAAATGGGTGCAAAAAATGGAATATAAATTTGTATAAGCATATTTTTATCAAATAAAATTATGAACTTCAATCTCTTTTCTACAATTGAAATTTGAGAAATGTTTAGTTTGTCAGGTTTGAAGGCTCCGTGTGTTGAGCAGTCTGCAATTTGCCCGCTCATCAATATCAAGAATATTTTGAACCCTAAAATTTAGATTAAGATGCACCCACAGAATACACAAAGAAATACTCATATTAGTGAGTGTATACGAGGAGAGTAATTATAATAATTTGTTACTTTAAAAAAAATAATAAATTCGCTTATAAAAAATTGATGTTCCTTAAGTGGCCTGTTATTGCAGGTTTTTAGCGTCATCTCACTCCCAGGAAAGTTAGTAACTGTTATCCAGGATGCGAATCTAATGTGTGTGTGTGGTGTGTGTACTCACCTAGTTGTGGTTGCAGGGGTCGAGTCACAGCTCTTAGCCCCGCCTCTTCACTGGCCGCTGCTAGGTCACTGCTTTATCATACCTCTTCTTAAAGCTATGTATGGATCCTGCCTCCACTACATCACTTCCCAGACTATTCCACTTCCTGACAACTCTGTGACTGAAGAAATACTTCCTAACATCCCTGTGATTCATACGAGTCTTCAACTTCCAACTGTGTCTCCTTGTTGCTGTGTCCCATCTCTGGAACATCCTGTCTGTCCACCTTGTCGATTCTTCTCAGTATTTTATATCTTGTTATCATATCCCCCCTGTCTCTCCTGTCTTCCAGTGTTGTCAGGTCGATTTCCCTTAACCTCTCCTCGTATGACATACCCCTTACCTCCGGGACTAGTCTTGTTGCAAACCTTTGCAATTTCTCTAGTTTCATTAGGTGTGGGTTCCAAACTGGTGCTGCATACTCCAATATGGGCTTAACGTACACAGTGTACAGGGTTCTGAACGATTCTTTATTAAGATGTCGGAATGCTGTTCTTTGGTTTGCTAGGCGCCCGTATGCTGCAGCAGTTATTTGGTTGATGTGCGCCTCAGGAGATGTGCCCTGTCTTATACTCACCCCAAGATCCTTTTCTTTGATTGAGGTTTGTAGTCACTGGCCCCCTAGACTGTACTCTCTCTATGGTCTTCTTTGCCCTTCCCCAATCTTCATGACTTTGCACTTGGTGGGGTTGAACTCCAGGAACCAGTTGCTGGACCAGGCCTGCAGCCTGTCCAGATCCGTTTATAGTTCTGCCTGGTTCTCGTCCGATTGAATTCTTCTCATCAACTTCACATCTTCTGCAAACAGGGACACTTCGGTGTCTATTCCTTCTGTCATGTCGTTCACAAATACCAGAAACAGCACCGGTCCTAGGACTGACCCCTGTGGCACCCCGCTCGTTACAGGCGCCACTCTGACAACTCGCCACGTACCATGACTCGCTGTTGTCTTCCTGACAGATATTCCCTGATCCATTGCAGTGCCTTCCCTGTTATCTCTGACTGGTCCTCCAGCTTTTGCACTAATCCAAGAAAATGCAATCTAGCCACTCTTCTCTCTCTTGTCTTACTGCTGTCACCCTGTCATAGAACTCCAGTAGGTTTGTGACAGGATTTCCCGTCCCTGAAACCTTCCTAACTGTCGTTGATAAGCTCATTTCTTTCTAGGTGCTCCACCACTCTTCTCCTGACAATCTTATCCATGACCCTGCATACTATACATGTCAGTGACTGTGAAGGTTGTTGCCAATCTTCTTAGGAAAAGTATAATAGAAAAAGACAATAATAACAAGAACAATAAACACTTTATTTTAATAGAAAGAAATGTAAATAATAAATACGTAAATATGACTATAATAATCCTATCTTAAGAAAAATGAAAAATGAAAATAAAATATATATATATCTGATCCAAAGCTAGATATTTACAGGTGTTGATCTTGTTAACACAGAAGCAATGAATCGATATTAGACTCCGTGGTGTTGGTGTTGTTGTTGTTGTTGTTGTATCGATGTTTCCCACAAATCCAACAGTTTTCCAACATCCACAATGTCACAAATGATGTCAGGGACTCAGGTGAAGGTTGTCCCCTGGTAAAGTACAGTTGCCTGAGGTGTCTAGTGTGGACTTAGGAACTACTGGTGTAGTGAAGAATTGGTGTTACTCTGTTTCTCACTTGGTGAGTACGCCGCCCCCCACTCAGCCTTGAATCCGATGATCCGTGCGGACACAGAGGACTGTGGAAGAAACCACAAGAATTACTCACCACTCTAGCATTTATTCACATAGTAAGCATAAGGCCTTTAAAAGAAATGGTGAAACTAACAAATAACTTTACCAAAAACCAAGGCAGGACATAGCAGAAGTTAATGTTGTTAAACATGAGTGAAGCTCCAAACAAATTAAAGAGTGAAGCTCTGAACATAAATAATAAGATACGAGCAGCCGTGAAGTACTTACAGTGAGGTCGAGCGTGGTCAGTCAAGTGATTTCAACCTGTGGCCGGAGCCCAGCATTACACCTCTCACCGGGTGGAAAAGGGGGGGTATAGCAGCAGCTAGACACTCACCCCACCTTAACAAGCAAACTACCATTCAACCATCACTCTACATACCTTCACACTTTCATCACTCCTATCTATGGACTTTTCCCTCACAGTGACACTGGTCTGTAGTTTAGTGCTGCGTTCCTGTCTCCTATTTTAAAAATTGGGACTACATTTGCTGTCTTCCATACCTCAGGTAGTCGCCCTGTTTTGATAGATGAGTTGAAGATTGTTGTTAGTGGTACACATAGCTCCTCTGCTCCCTCTCTCAGGACCCATGGAGATATGTTATCCGGCCCTATCACCTTTGAGGTATCTAGCTCGCTTAACAGCCTCTTCACTTCTTCCTCGGTTGTATGTATTGTGTCCAACACTTGATGGTGTACCCCCCTTTCCGTCTCTCTGGAGTCCCTTCTGTCTCCTCTGTGAACACTTCTTTGAATCTCATGTTGAGTTCCTCACATACTTCGCGGTCGTTTCTTGTGATCTCTCCTCCTTCCTTCCTCAGCCTGATCACCTGGTCCTTGACTGTTGTTTTCCTCCTGATGTGGCTGTGCAACAGCTTTGGGTCAGTTTTGGCTTTCGCTGCTATGTCATTCTGGGTATACGACTGCTCTCCTTATTCTCCTGGGTTCTTTGCCTTCTATACTTCTTTCATTCTCTAGCACACTTGTTTTTGGCCTCCCTGCACCTTTGGGTAAACCACGGGCTCTTCCTGGCTTTTTCGTTATTTCTGTTACCCTTGGGTACAAACCTCTCCTCAGCTTCCTTGCATATTGTTGTCACATATTCCATCTCGTTTACTGACTTCCCTGCCAGTTCTCTGTCCCACTGAACCCCGTGCAGGAAATTCTTCATGCCTGCGTAGTCCCCTTTCTTGTAGTGTGGCTTCATGCGTCCGGCCCTTCCTGTTTCTCTGTCCACTTGTAACTCTATGTATTCGAAGCTCAGAACCACATGATCAGGGGTCGAGTCACAGGTATGTGTGCGTGTGTGTGTGTGTGTGTGTACTCACCTAGTTGTGGTTGCAGGGGTCGATTCATAGCTCCTGGCCCACGCCTCTTCACTGGTCGCTACTGGGTCACTCTTCCTGCTCCATGAGCTTTATCATACCTCTTCTTAAAGCTATGTATGGATCCGGCCTCCACTTCATCACTTCCCAGACTATACCACTTCCTGACAACTCTGTGACTGAAGAAATACTTCCTAACGTTTCTGTGATTCATCTGAGTCTTCAACTTCCAACTGTGTCCCTTGTTGCTGTGTCCCATCTCTGGAACATCCTGTCTCTGCCCACCTTGTCGATTCCTCTCAGTATTTTATATGTCGTTATCATATCCCCTCTATCTCTCCTGTCCTCCAGCGAGTCAGGTTGATTTCCCTTAACCTCTCCTCGTAGGGCATGCCCCTAAGCAAACCTTTGCACTTTCTCTAGTTTCCTTACATTTAACCAGCACAATCTGTGCATGGTAGACCTTGATACAGTTATTAAATACATGAATATTTTTTTATTTAATTTAATTTCTTACAAATAAAACTAAATATAGCATAATTAATTAAAATATCCATACAACTCTTCGAGTCGCAAGTTAGCAACAGGTTAGATAACGAAGTTTATCACCACATTGATTTGTGTAACAAAAAAGTGGATGAATGGAGTCATATATGACTTCCCTGGATCAGCTGCCATATACCGGTGTGCATAACCAGGAGATTTAATTAAAAGTTCCTTGAGACATACAGCTTAAATTTCAAGGACCAGGAAAATAGAGAAAGTATTTATGAAAAGGAAGACATTAGGAAACATATTTGTTGTGTCTTCTTGTGGTATTGAAAGAAACTAACTAAGTTATGAATGCATGCTTTGTATACAGTTTCAAGAATAAATATTGAAATGTCCAGGAAAATAGAAAGAAATAATAAATATCATCACTGAATACATACTGATGAAATAATGAATATATGTGCAACAGTTAGGTATCTATATTGATAAAACGTCTCGCCTACACTGTAGACTTCTTCAGAAGAGAAGAGTTCAGCTCCATGGAGCTCAACTCTTCTTGCACATTGTCTTAATTATCTTTTATCTTTTATCTTGTAAGAAAAATATTTGTTTCCGATTATTTTAAAATCATTATTTTTTAAATAACCATAAAATATTAAATTTGCCCACACATAGCAAAATTAATGCAAAAAACTTGGAATTAAGATACACCAAGACGATCAAAAGTGGCCTTATCTAGTTATCACATTTGAACCAGTTTACTTAATAAAACTGAAACAAAAATAAAATTTACACAGCTCAAAGTGCGTGACAAGTTGTGCTTTAATAAAGGCCACCTATGGTAAAAGTTTGAAGCCAGTCAGAAAAGTCATTCTCCAATAATTTGTCTGATTCCAGCGATACCCATTTTTCCATTTTTTTTAATTTGAGTCAGATTTTAAATTCACATCTTCTGGGGCTCAACTTTTGGGTTATCATTCTTCTTAAAGAACCCATTGTTAATATTATTTTGTAGTCAATCAAAAGATGCATCTTTAAGATGTTACTTGATTTTTTTGTTCTTTTTTTTCTTTTCCTCCAAACTTCTTGATTTTATTTTGCCTATAACTCGAGAACGCCTCTTCCAATTGTCTTCAAATTTTGAAAACATGTGTACAGTAACAAGACCTAAATGTTTGGAATACTCAACATGATCACTTCCCATTGTTCGTGCAGTGGCTGCGATAATTTACTAAAACCTTACTGATGGAGCTCCAAACTTTCAAAAAAAAAAAAAAAATAAAATTCGACAGCGGCAGAAAATGAAATTCAAAAGTGTCAGCGCAGGTGTCACCATCTTATATCACAGGTGTCACCATCTTATATCACAGGTGTCACCATCTTATATCACAGGTGTCACCATCTTATATCACAGGTGTCACCATCTTATATCACAGGTGTCACCATCTTATATCACAGGTGTCACCATCTTATATCACAGGTGTCACCATCTTATATCCACACTAGTGTGTAATTTTCATTCCCTTAAATCACGTTAAATAATACTCCATTTTATTTTGCACAGCTTCAATAAAAAAAAAGTATTTTTATAATTTCAGTGATGATTCAGTAATGAATCTCCTGAGAAACAGCGATAAAATAAAGATTTTTTTCTATTTCATCCTCAAGTTCAACTTGTGGTGACTCACAACTTGTGGTGACTCACAACTTGTGGTGACTCACAACTTGTGGTGACTCACAACTTGTGGTGACTCACAACTTGTGGTGACTCACAACTTGTGGTGACTCACAACTTGTGGTGACTCACAGCGCTCTTGAGACCATGTTAAATGTGACATCCTCTGTGGAAGACGAGAGAGTGTTTTGCATTAATTGAGGCAGCGCTAAACCCGTCAAAAACATACAGCACCTGAGGAAAAAGATACAATCGCTTCCAAGGAAAGGGAGTATACATGACTGATACTTCAGACAAGATGAAGAATTAGAAACATCTGAGTATCTTATTTGTAGACGTTTCGCCCTCCAGTGGCTTTATAGTGCAAATTCATGACATAATGGAAAGACTTAGAATTATATACAAACAGGTATCAGCCTCAACCTTGAGGGATGATGATGAGAGGTTATCAGTCCCTCACCTTGGAGGATGATGAGAGGTTATCAGTCCCTCACACTTGGAGGTAGGTGATGATGGAGGTTATCAGTCCCTCACCCTTGGAGGAGGTGATGATGAGAGGTTATCAGTCCCTCACCCTTGGAGGGGTGATGATGAGAGGTTACAGTCCACCTTGGAAAGTGAGATAAGGTATCAGCCCACCTTGAGGAGGTGATGATGAGAGGTTATCAGTCCCTCAACCCTTGGAGGAGGTGATGAGAAGGTTATCAGTCCCTCACCTTGAGGAGGTGATGATGAGAGGTTATCAGTCCCTCAACCTTGAGGAGGTGATGATGAGAGGTTATCAGTCCCTCAACCTTGGAGGTGATAAGAGGTATCAGTCCTACTTGAGAGGTGGTGATGAGAGGTACTCCCTCACCTTGAGGGTGATGTGAGAGGTTATCAGTCCTACTTGGAGTGATGAGAGAGGTTATCAGTCCCTCACCCTTGGAGGAGGTGATGATGAGAGGTTATCAGTCCCTCACCCTTGGAGGAGGTGATGATGAGAGGTTATCAGTCCCTCACCCTTGGAGGAGGTGATGATGAGAGGTTATCAGTCCCTCACCCTTGGAGGAGGTGATGATGAGAGGTTATCAGTCCCTCAACCTTGGAGGAGGTGATGATGAGAGGTTATCAGTCCCTCAACCTTGGAGGAGGTGATGTGAGAGGTTATCAGTCCCTCAACCTTGGAGGAGGTGATGATGAGAGGTTATCAGTCCCTCAACCTTGGAGGAGGTGATGATGAGAGGTTATCAGTCCCTCAACCTTGGAGGAGGTGATGATGAGAGGTTATCAGTCCCTCAACCTTGGAGGAGGTGATGATGAGAGGTTATCAGTCCCTCAACCTTGGAGGAGGTGATGATGAGAGGTTATCAGTCCCTCACCCTTGCAGGAGGTGATGGTGAGAGGTTATCAGTCCCTCAACCTTGGAGGAGGTGATGATGAGAGGTTATCAGTCCCTCAACCTTGCAGGAGGTGATGGTGAGAGGTTATCAGTCCCTCAACATTGCAGGAGGTGATGATGAGAGGTTATCAGTCCCTCAACCTTGCAGGTGATGATGAGAGGTTATCAGTCCCTCAACCTTGCAGGAGGTGATGGTGAGAGGTTATCAGTCCCTCAACCTTGGAGGTGATGAGCACCAGACTGATAACGTCCTTGTGTTGATAATTCTACAATCTTTCCATTGGATGGTGAAACGTCTAAATAAAGACACCAAGATGTTGAATATATGTCCAGTTTTTCATCAAAGGGAGTATAACTCACATTCTTAGGATCAAGAGCTCTTAACAAAAAGGAAAGCGAAGAGTGTCAGCAAGAGCAGCAATTATCAGAGTGACCAGCGCACTGCCACTTGAGTGACCAGCGCACTGCCACTTGAGTGACCAGCGCACTGCCACCTGAGTGACCAGCGCACTGCCACCTGTGTTAGATAACACAGTTTTCCAGGACACTAGATGTTGTTGCAGCTAACACAGAGATAACTCCGTTGTCCTCTTGATTAGGACACCAAACACGCTCCTGGGAGTACATTAAAGTGAAGTTACTCTTACACAATGATATTATGATCCCATGGTAGTCAGGTTAATAAAATGGAACCATGGTAGTCAGGTTAACCATATAGTGCCATGGTAGACGGGTTAACTTTATGGTGCAATGGGTGTCTGATTACCGCTATGTGCGATGGTAGTAAATTAATATTATAGAGAATTGGTACTCAGTTTGAAATTATGGCACCATAGAACTTAATAAATGAATATTATGACCCAAAGTACTCAGGTTAACATTATGTTCCCCTGGTTAATATTAAAGTGACACTGTACTAAGGTTAACATTAAGGTAACATAGTACTAAGAATAAAATTTTGACACTCAAATGGATAAGGAACTCTTTAAAAAAAATTATTTCACCTACTATGGGGCCATTTGCGTCAATGTTTCGAGTGATACCAATCTAGGCGGCAGGAGAGACTTCTCAGGTAAGCAGGCCTGCTTCTAGTGCTATATCTAGTATAAAATTATTATGTGAGGTTACACCAGAATCTCCAGACGTTTCAGACCCTCAGATGGAGGTTCTGTAGGGGTCTTGCTGCTTCCAACCCCATCCTTAGGGGTTGGAAACAGTACTTGCACTCTGTTAGGCATTGGTGTATTTCCGGTGTCAGAACCTACCTACAGCAATATGGACTTTACGCTCAAAGTCATTACAGGATCATTGCTATGATTCCAGTGCGATGGTTATGAGAGTGGAGTGTGAATACCACCAGTCTGGGTAACTACTGTGCAACTTGTAGATGACAGTCATTCTGAATGCCTGGACCGTTTTTCTGGTAATAAAATGATGGAGTTCCTCGAGAGTGAGAAATTATTAGTTTGGAGAGATGAGGATTGCAAAGTCTGCGAGGAAAATAGGTGAAAGCACTGTGCCTGAACTATTTCCAGTGTGTGCTTTAACCAGACATGTCAAAAAGAAAAGTTTCTCTGCTTCCACTTAATTCTGTTACTAATTCTTGTGATGATTCAATCCTAGAGATGCCTTTCCTGGAGTCTGGTCAGCTATGATGACAACCCTGAATGCTTTTCCATTTTCGGTTGTTACTAAGGAGACAACTTCCTTGTTAAGCAAATGTTTCACTTTCAATAAATATACTAATGAGTACAATTATCTCACAGGAAATATTGAAAGATGGAGTGAGAAAGTTATGCTACCAGGTGGCTGTACTAGAATTATTTAGGTGTACATTTGTGAGTTTATCCCATGATATCTCCCGGCAGGATATTTAGGCACTGAAAAACCGTGTTTAAAGTGTCCAAATATTTTTACTGTTCTCAGATTTGGGTTTATTAAGGGTAGGGAAATCTTTCAAAACAGGGTATTAAGCCTCTCCAACTAATCACCTTTAATGGAAGAGCTTTTAATAAGGCAAGTGGTTGACTGTGTTGATACTTTTCCCAAAACTAAGTCTGGCAAGCACTATTTATTAACAGTCAGATTTCCAGAGGCTGTAACTCTGCGAAGTATGACGTTCATTGTACGTCATCTTCAGAGCAATGGTGGAATTTGTAACTTAGGTCTAAAGAAAATTCAGACTTGTCAGGTGTCAAATTTAGAAGTAAGACTTAAACTTAACAATGGCCATCACCCCTTCCCCACTTACCTAAGGTCGGCGGTGCCTTTCCCGGATCAGTGTCTCCAGGAGTCCACTTGTGTCACCTCAGGTGGACTCCCTTCCCCACTTCCCCAGAGTCAGCGGTTACCACCCTCAGTGACCTTGCTGGGTGGAAACTTGGTCTTGTCTAGCTGGTCTACGGTAGAGACTGTCCTGGTGGGTGGAATTACTGGAGGTGACACAGAAAACTGCGTCCAGTAATTACACCCACCAAGACAGCCACGACCGTACACCAGCTAGACGAGACCAAGCTGCCACACACCTCACCCACACTGGAGAGGCTAATTAATACAAATTTTGGAAATCCTTTTATATTACACTATGAATTATACTATGTAAAAGTTTTTAATTATTTAGCAGTTTAAAAGTATTTGTGTGTTTTATTTTATGTAGATGAATGACCAAGTGATGAACAACTTGTCCACATCCATCAAAACTGTGTTAAATGTTACACTGCTTTCATTTTTACTTATTTATTCGTCTACTGCAGCTGACACTCAAAGGCTAACAAGAACACAAACATACACTTAAACAAGTATTTTCACATACATTTATACGTTTCAACACATGCATCTTAGGCATACACCATTATACATACACTTGCATGCATAAAAAGCACACACACAAACCCATGTATTACAAATAAGCAAACATGCAAACTTCAATGTACTCAATTCTCTCCCCTCTAGCATGTATGAAGTCACACATACATACGCACACACATCTCACTCCAGACCCTTGCCATAAACACTCATGCACACGTACATGTGTACACATTCTCATAGACATATCTGTACTCGCCCACATGGTGGTTAAAATTACACAATTTATTAGAGGCAATATAAAGAAAATAAGGAAATATTTATGTGCTTCAATATTCATAATATATATGACGAAGAATGATTGTTTACAGTATTTTGACGACATTCTCTGTGAACCTTGAATATATAAAGATGGGACACGTTTGAAACACTAGTGGAAGACTGTGTCATGTGTATGTTAAGTATGAATGAATGTAATGCTTACGTGTTATTGTGTATGGGTGTCATGTGTACATGTTTTTGTGTGTTGATGAATGTCATGTGTACTTGCTATTATGTAAAAATGAGTATAATGGTTACGTATTGTGCATGAGTGCCACGTGTACATGTTATTGTGTATGGATAAGTGTCATGTGTACATGTTATTGTGTATGGATAAGTGTCATGTGTACATGTTATTGTGTATGGATGAGTGTCATGCGTACATGTTATTGTGTATGGCTGAGTGAAATGTTTAGGTATTGTTGAGTATGGATGAGTGTCAAATGCGAATCTCTAAATCTCCTCCATAAAAACTGTTTCTCGTGTTGCGTAAATGAATTTGAAGGTCGCAAATGGAATCAATTGCATATGCATGCATATATATATATATATATATATATATATATATATATATATATATATATATATATATATATATATATATATATATATATATATATATATATATATATATATATGTCGTGCCGATTAGGTAAAACTGGTCAATTAGCAAGAACTCATCTAAAATTAAGTCCTTTCTAAAATTTTCTCTTATACGTTTAGAGATATATTTTTATCATTTATGTTAATGTAAGAATTTATAATTTTGTACCAAGAGAAACTTTGAAAACCTACCTAACCTTATTACAACAAGCGCAATTTAATTTAGCCTAACCCAACTAAATCGCCAGTTTTACCTAATCGGCACGACAATATATATATATATATATATATATATATATATATATATATATATATATATATATATATATATATATATATATATATATATATATATATATATATATATATATATATATATATATGCAAGACAACCACTATGAAAAAATAGAAGAATTCCAAGCGCTTTCGTGACTACTCACATTATCAAGGAACTATAAAAGGAAACGTGACAAGAAGGTTTATAAAGGGGCAGAATACACCTCACAGTCACATCACACTAACAAAGAAAACACCTCACAGTAGCGTAACATCTCACGACTCTGTGAAGAGGAACATAAGAAAGGACCTGAAACTCTTCCCAAGAATTAAGATTAGTCCAATTTATCATTAAATTCTTCCCAAATTTTATTAATTATAAATGAATCCAATTTATATAAACCAAAAGAAATGTTCATATTATTTTCAAAACTGCTTTTAATAAAACATGATTCTATTATATTCCTCTCAACCATGGACTTGCTTGATATAACCTTCTCAGCATTTTGAAAATCAATTGGATGGTTAAAGTCTCTCACATGAATAAATAGAGCATTAGAATCTTGTCCAGTTCTAATGCTATATTTATGTTGTTTTAATCTTAGTTCAAGACTTTTACCAGTTTGACCATAATAAACTTTATCGCATATTTTACAGGAAATCTTATAGACACATCCGTCAGCATTTTGGGGGGAATTTTTTATCAAAAGTCTTTTTACTGTATCAAGATTTTTAAATACAACTTTGATATTAAAATTCTTAAGAAAAGAAGGCATATCAACCAAGTTTTCATGGTAAGGGAGAACCAACATATTTTTGGTTGAATAAGGTTGGTTGTCCCTTTTTGGATTGTAAAAAGTATTTCTAGCTATTTTAAAAGATTTATCAATTATGTTTCTTGGGTATTTTAAATCATTAGCTATTTCATAAATTTTAGAGATTTCTTCATCTATGAACTCTGGACTACAAATGCGTAAAGCTCTCAAAAACATAGAAGATAAAACCGACACTTTAACTCTATCTTGATGTGAAGAGTAATAGTGTACATAGGAACAATTATTTGTAGGTTTTCTGTAAATTTTAAATTTAAAATCAATGTTACCCTTAATAATAAAAACATCTAGGAAGGGCAATGAGTTATTTACTTCAAATTCAACAGTAAAATTTATAGAATGAGCTAAGCTATTTAATTTAACAAGGAAATGGTTTATGTCTACATTCTTAGGCATAAGGCACAAAATGTCATCAACATATCTTTACCACTTAGCTCTATTGGGAAGGATTGTGTTAAGCAATCTTGTTTCGAAAAATTCCATATATAAATTACTAAGAACAGGTGAAAGAGGATTTCCCATTGCCATACCAAACTTCTGAGTGTAAAACTCATCATTAAATACAAATTTTGCATCAACAATACAAATTTTAATAAGTTTAATGATAGTAGGAACTGGCAATGGTAAATCGTAATTAACCAGTTCTTCAGATAAGAACTTTAGTAAATCATCAACTGGAACTTTTGTAAACAAGGAGGTAACATCAAAACTAACCATATTGAAATCATTTAAATCAGTCAAGGTGCTTAATTTATCAACTAAATCTAAGTTGTTTTTAACATTAAAATTAGAATTTTTCCAACAATTGGGCTCAAAATATCAACAAGCCATTTAGAAAGTTTATAAGAAACTGAACCTATGGAGCAAATAATTGGTCTAACAGGATTACCAGGTTTGTGTGTTTTAATTAATCCATACATATAAGGTAAAGATGGATTAGTGGAAGTAATTTTTTTAATTAATTCATCTTTGCCCTTCACTAGATGCTTTATTGTTTTATTGACTCAGTTTTTTGCAATAGTAATTATGAAAGAAACCGATTACCAAGATAAAATGAATAGCCTTCTAGATGATTTTGAAACCTATTTTAAACTTAGAAAGAATCCCTTAGAAACTGTTAACAGCAATTTCAATAAAACAATAAAGCATCTATTGAAGAGCAAAGATGAATTAATTAAAAAATTTACTTGTATTTACTTGTATTTAATGATGAGTTTTACACTCAGAAGTTTGGTATGGCAATGGGAAATCCTCTTTCACCTGTTCTTAGTAATTTATATATGGAATTTTTCGAAACAAGATTGCTTAACACAATCCTTCCCAATAGAGCTAAGTGGTATAGATATGTTGATGACATTTTGTGCCTTATGCCTAAGAATGTAGACATAAACCATTTCCTTGTTAAATTAAATAGCTTAGCTCATTCTATAAATTTTACTGTTGAATTTGAAGTAAATAACTCATTGCCCTTCCTAGATGTTTTTATTATTAAGGGTAACATCGATTTTAAATTTAAAATTTACAGAAAACCTACAAATAATTGTTCCTATGTACACTATTACTCTTCACATCAAGATAGAGTTAAAGTGTCGGTTTTCTCTTCTATGTTTTTGAGAGCTTTACGCATTTGTAGTCCAGAGTTCATAGATGAAGAAATCTCTAAAATTTATGAAATAGCTAATGATTTAAAATACCCAAGAAACATAATTGATAAATATTTTAAAATAGCTAGAAATACTTTTACAATCCAAAAGGACAACCAACCTTATTCAACCAAAAATATGTTGGTTCTCCTTACCATGAAAACTTGGTTGATATGCCTTCTTTCTTAAGAATTTTAATATCAAAGTTGCATTTAAAAATCTTGATACAGTAAAAAGACTTTTGATAAAAAATTCCCCCCAAAATGCTGACGGATGTGTCTATAAGATTCCCTGTAAAATATGCGATAAAGTTTATTATGGTCAAACTGGTAAAAGTCTTGAACTAAGATTAAAACAACATAAATATAGCATTAGAACTGGACAAGATTCTAATGCTCTATTTATTCATGTGAGAGACTTTAACCATCCAATTGATTTTCAAAATGCTGAGAAGGTTGTATCAAGCAAGTCCATGGTTGAGAGGAATATAATAGAATCATGTTTCATTAAAAGCAGTTTTGAAAATAATATGAATATTTCTTTTGGTTTATATAAATTGGATTCATTTATAATTAATAAAATTTGGGAAGAATTTAATGATAAATTGGACTAATCTTAATTCTTGGGAAGAGTTTCAGGTCCTTTCTTATGTTCCTCTTCACAGAGTCGTGAGATGTTACGCTACTGTGAGGTGTTCTCTTTGTTAGTGTGATGTGACTGTGAGGTGTATTCTGCCTCTTTATAAGCCTTCTTCTCACGTTTCCTTTTATAGTTCCTTGCTAATAATGTGAGTAGTCACGAAAGCGCTTGGAATTCTTCTATTTTTTCATAGTGGTTGTCTTGCATATTTTGATATCACCTGTTTACTGTGATCTTTTTGCATATATATATATATATATATATATATATATATATATATATATATATATATATATATATATATATATATATATATATATATATATATATATATATATATATATATATATATATATATATATATTTTTTTATTAACACATCGGCCGATTCCCACCAAGGCAGGGTGGCCCGAAAAAGAAAAACTTTCATCATCATTCACTCCATCACTGTCTTGCCAGAAGGGTGCTTTACACTACAGTTATAAAACTGCAACATTTACACCCCTCCTTCAGAGTGCCGGCACTGTACTTCCCATCTCCAGAACTCAAGTCCGGCCTGCCGGTTTCCCTGAATCCCTTCATAAATGTTACTTTGCTCACACTCCAACAGCACGTCAAGTATTAAAAACCATATGCCTCCATTCACTCCTATCAAATACGCTCACACATGCTTGCTGGAAATCCAAGCCCCTCGCACACAAAACTTCCTTTACCCCCTCCCTCCAACCTTTCCTAGGCCGACCCCTACATGCAAGACAACCACTATGAAAAAATAGAAGAATTCCAAGCGCTTTCGTGACTACTCACATTATCAAGGAACTATAACAGGAAACATGACAAGAAGGGCTTATATAAGGGGCGAGACTACATCTCACAGTCACATCACACTAACAAAGACTACACCTCACATAGCGTAACATCGCACGACTCTGTGAAGAGGAACATAAGAAAGGACCTGAAACTCTTCCCAAGAATTAAGATTAGTCCAATTTATCATTAAATTCTTCCCAAATTTTATTAATTATAAATGAATCCAATTTATATAAACCAAAAGAAATATTCATATTATTTTCAAAACTGCTTTTAATGAAACATGATTCTATTATATTTCTCTCAACCATGGACTTGCTTGATACAACCTTCTCAGCATTTTGAAAATCAATTGGATGGTTAAAATCTCTGACATGAATAAATAGAGCGCGCACATGAATGTATATATATATATGCAATAAGATCACAGTAAACAGGTGATATTACAATATGCAGAACCACTGTGAAAAAATAGTGAAATTCCAAGCGCTCTCGTGATCTGTCACATTATTAGTTTCTTGATAATGTGAGAAATTATATATATATATGTATGTATGTATGTATATATATATATATATATATATATATATATATATATATATATATATATATATATATATATATATATATATATATATATATATATATATATATATATATATATATATATATATATATATATATATATATGGTGTGTGTGTGTGTGTGTGTGTGTGTGTACAGAGTTTTAACATAGTATGTTAATAAAACTGTGTTTACAGTGATTCCTTAATGGCTTTCTTTGTATATATTGTCTTCTGACCAAAGTACAGTGACATCACACGTCTTTAAGACCACAGGTAACATCACACAACATTATCTAAGACTCAGTTTTTTGGGTAAATCTTTACCATCTTTCTTGCATATTATAACTTAATTCAACACTATAGCTACCAAAACATTACCTAAGATTAAATACATTTGTAACTCTACTAACATCTCTCATATATCTTTTCCAAACCTTTAAATTTACAGAAGTGCTGCTTTTCTTTACGCAAGTGTTGTTCAGTTATGTATTTCAGTGTTTACACATGATGCGTATATTCCCTCCCTTTCTGAATTGACACACTTCTTTGTTACGCATATTTTCTCTTATCCATCACTTCATCATAATTCTGACATACACTTTACCTGGTATGGTTAACACGCTTATTCTATTATAATTATTACATTCTTCTTTATTGTGAATTATTATGTAGACAATACAAGTTTTTTCTGATGTTTACTTTTCACTATCATCTACACATCACTACAGACACCATGCTACGAACACACATATATACATACATGTGTACACGTTCACATAGACATATCTGAACTCTCCCATGATTGCTTAACTTATATAATACTGTATAAACAGTGTAAGAGAATTAAGCAAATTCTTGATTATATAAATTAAATTTTCTTAAGAAAATTAAATGAGGGCTATAATATTTTGACGAAATATTTTGGGAAAAGATGTAGATATGAGAAGAAGTGACTAACTTGAGAGACTTGTGGTTAAGACAAAGAAGATATTGTTTAAATTATTTAATAAACACTTAGTTTATGTAGAATTAATTATTAAATAAGTCTATCATTTTTGACGCATACACTTTTTTCACCTCTTCATTAATGACAGATGTAAAACAAAAACTTTCGGTAAAACAAAAACTTTCAGTGATGAAAATAAAAACTGTCAACTTGGATGATTCGATCTCTTGACAATAAGAATTTTGGTGGTGGCTGCTACAACCTGGCCAGTACCACTGTGTTGGTGGTGGCTGCCACAACCTGGCCAGTACCACTGTGTTGGTGGTGACTGCCACAACCTGGCCAGTACCACTGTGTTGGTGGTGGCTGCCACAACCTGGCCAGTACCACTGTGTTGGTGGTCGCTGCCACAACCTGGCCAGTACCACTGTGTTGGTGGTGGCTGCCACAACCTGGCCAGTACCACTGTGTTGGTGGTGGCTGCCACAACCTGGCCAGTACCACTGTGTTGGTGGTGGCTGCCACAACCTGGCCAGTACCACTGTGTTGGTGATGACTGCCACAACCTGGCCAGTACAACTGTGTTGGTGGTGGCTGCCACAACCTGGCCAGTACCACTGTGTTGGTGGTGACTGCCACAACCTGGCTAGTACCACTGTGTTGGTGGTGGCTGCCACAACCTGGCCAGTACCACTGTGTTGGTGGTGGCTGCCACAACCTGGCCAGTACCACTGTGTTGGTGGTGGCTGCCACAACCTGGCCAGTACCACTGTGTGTTACTATCTCCCATACTGTTGTTATGTACTGTGATGTGGCTGCCACAACCTGGCCAGTACCACTGTGTGTTACTGTCTCCCATACTGTTGTTATGTACTGTGATGTGGCTGCCACAACCTGGCCAGTACGACTGTGTTCTACTGTCTCCCATACTGTTGTTATGTACTGTGATGTATGAATGTTAACATATATTACAAACTGAATGTTGTGGTGCACTGTATTGCAGAGATACATTGCACAAAGTCAGTAAGTAATGAAAAAGACACAATTGTAGTTGGGAACTATTGAATGAGGAAGTTTGTTTCACAGGTGAAAGTTCCTCTCTGTTTTTATGTGTTTTTTCACCACCATCGTTGTGTTGTGATTTGTATAAAGTCTGTCTGCTACACCACAGTTAATAACACTGTATGTAACCTGTTTGGTAAATACCTGATAGAAGACGTATTAGCAGGATCCTTTTCTTAAGATTCTGTTGGTAGGATTCAAGTGTATAAGACTGGACGCTATTGAAAGAATACTACTGGAATGACTGTTACCAGAAGACTTTTGGTAGAAGACCTCTGGAAGGTTTCTCCTGGAAATAGAGTGCTGGCAGGACTCTGTTGGTAAAATACTTTAGGCAGCGGTTCATTTGTTACTTATAAGATGAATCAAGTCAGCTGGTATTATACGTCTGCGTGATTGTGGTGTCTCAACCCAGACTTTCCTTTCACCGGTTTTTTTTTCATTACCTTCCTGGTGGCAATGAGAATTTTGCTTTTTTTTTTTTTGTCACATCGCAGATGTAATCAGTACAGATGCTTCCTCTAGTAAATTAATAATGGACAATTTATATGAGCGAACACAGTAGAGGGTGACCATTGTCATTCCATAACTGTGTCCTCTTTTGTCCGCAGAAAAACTTATCGATGGATAGAAACCTCGCGAACCTCAAACACAACGACTAATACATTCCAAGAAGTAAGAAATGGCACCAAGCCCAGCTTGTGACCAACTGATAATGAAATGGTGACCAATAGAAAATTTGCTGTGCTGGACAAACTAGAGTTGGAAGGCAGTGATATTGTTGCACACAGGAAACCAGTTATTGATGTGGGGATATGTGGGGACACGTTTAGGGTCAATAATAGTGAGAGGAAGGTCAAAGGATGAGTTTGAAAAATACATTTCCTTAATTAAGAAAAACGTTACACTTATTTACATAATTGGACTGAAGAGTGATTACAGGACATATGTAAGTCAGATTACGGAGTACATTTTATAGTCGTCAGTGATAATTTCAGCGGTAACAGAGTATTGTTGACATGTTAATGTCAGTGATATAGAACTTGCAAATACATGACTAGTGGAGGAAGGGAAGGTATGGAGGATACAGGTAAAGGAAGAGTGAGGGAAGAAGCCGAGGTGACAAAGGAGGTCGAGGCTGACAGAGTCCCAGCAAGAATGACTTAGGTCATCCCTCCATCCTGAGCTACTCTTTCAGCAGATTTAAATAGATCAAGTCAAGGATCTACTCATACCCTTTAACATCCTTTTTTAAAAGCTTAATATGCTAATTGGCGTAATACAAATTCAAAGAGAGAAATTAGAAGAAAAATGAAATCACTATTAACGAGGATGTTGTGGATGCTAATAATTCTTCTATGCTGAAATTCATCATAATGATGCTATTAAATTCTGAGTCATCTGCAGACTTTCCAGACAGTCAGCAACATGACAGTCAGCAACATGACAGTCAGCAACATGACAGTCAGCAACATGACAGAAGCTTGTAATAAAGACTTAAGTTTATAATAAATAATATCTATACAATTATTGTTGGAGATTTCAATAATCTAAAATTTAACTGGAGTCACCTATCAGATGATTAAAACGTTAATTCATTTATTATCATGTGAGATGACTAGTTATAAGTATTGGAATAGATATAAGCAATGACCTACACATTTCCAAGATATGTAACTTGCTTAAGCTGACAAAAAACAGCGTCTCTGCTTCATGGTGACCTGCAGGGAAGAATGACCTTTGCTACCTTGTTACCCCTATTACTCTCTACACTGATCTCTTTACTTCGGACCTTTATTATTTCACTTTCCAGGACAAGCTACACCATTTTATCTTCAACGACCCTTGACATAAAGTCTCCCTCATTGACACTGTTACTAATCTTTCCAATGTCCAACTTTTCCCAACATCAACTTGAACGTCTTGGTTTATGTCTTCCTTATGTTTCTTCACCTGGTCCTCGTACGCGCATTGATCTGATTGGCTCTTATGACCACTTTCGTCAATCTCATTCTCAAAATATCCCTGACATGTCTACCTTTCATGGTGTTCGTATACTTGCCCTTAACAACAAATTTTCTAATCCTCGCCACCTTCCTCATCGCTCGCCCTCACTTCTCATTAATCTATCGACATTATTATTTTTACGAATAACAGGCAATTTTGTGTTTGTCCGTGTACACCAGTATTTCCTCAAAAAGGACAAATTTTAAATTAATGTATGTTAAACACTAAATCCATGTGGGTCATTCAGTGCAAGGCCTGGTAGAGGTTCGATCCTCCGTCCGCTGAGAGCGAGGCAGATGCGTTTCCTATTTGTACTCACCTAGCATATCTATGTCTGGTCGTAAGGACAAGTCCTCGCTCTCTGACTCTCACACTTGAACTACTAATTTCTTGTTTAGGTTATTTGTGAATTGTTGCAGCGATGACATTATGGCTTCATGCCTCTTAATAAACTATCCATAAATTATGCTGCATCTCTGATTCTTCTCTTTCCACCACCAACCCTAATCTCTCTCTCTCTCTCTCTCTTCTCTCTCTCTCTCTCTCTCTCTCTCTCTCTCTCTCTCTCTTCTCTCTCTCTCTCTCTCTCTCTCTCTCTCTCGTTCTGGAAATATAAACACATAAGCACTTATGCAATAGCTAGAGAATCTTGGAACTCGGGTATTGACTTACTATATATTATAGACTTGGAATGTGTTGACCCCGGGTAATGAATACGACAGTTATTAACGCAGGAGTTGTGACACTTAAGTTATAGATACTGAGGGATTGAACCTGAAAACTATAGACACGGAAAACGTGAACACAGAAGCAAGGTTCATGGGTTGTGAGCTCAAATACAACTCATCTATGAACTCCGAATACAAGGGATGCTTGATCAAGATCAGTATTTGTGCATTGTCTAATAACTGTATAGATTTGCAAATGCAGTGATTACGGAGAAGGATTCAAATACCTTGGAGCTATTAGTTATGCCTTAAAAGGGATCAAATATAATCTCATTAGCACCTGGAGGAGGAGGAAGAGAGTGAACCTATACATACCAGACAGTGTTACATACCAGACAGTGTTACATACCAGGCAGTGTTACATACCAGGCAGTGTTACATACCAGGCAGTGTTACATACCAGGCAGTGTTACTACCAGGCATGTTACATACCAGAGTGTTACATACAGGCAGTGTTACATACCAGCAGTAAACGCTGTTCATACAGGCAGTGTTGCATACAGGCAGTGTTAATACCAGGCAGTGTTACATACCAGGCAGTGTTACATCCAGGCAGTGTTACATACCAGGCGTTTACATACCAGGCAGTGTTACATACCAGGCAGTGTTACATACCAGCACACGCATTTTGAAGGGCGTCGTAGTTGCTTCCTTTTGAGGGCCTTACGTAGCACCATTTAACATTATTTATAAGAGTGCAGTTATAAACACGACGTTTTCTCCAATCTACATTACCCGGCGGTCTTTATCACTGAGTGTAGGATAAAGGCAGAAAAGATCACTAACACAGCTAGTCAACAACGCACCACGAAGAGATTCATCGTCCGGCACGGTAACCAAACTGCTGTGAACATAGAACATGATATTGCTAAGAGTGATACGACAACAGCACACCTTTCTTCCAAAACAATTAAGAATCTCGTAGCTAATTAAAAAGATAACACCATGAAACCAATGCTGGGTTTACATCATTCCATGTGGGTCGTCTGACAAAATTTATGTTGGGGAAATCTCATGAAGAACCACACAGAAAGATTGAGCACCGCTACGCTTCCCAGATTAAGACTTGAACAATCCTTGTGTTATTCATCGAAACTCATGTGGACTTCTCATGGACTTCTCAGGAGTCCGATTGTGGCAACAGATGGTGTTGAGAGTCATCACTCGAAGCTACAAGCACCACCTTAACTCAGAATACAGAGATAATCATTATTTCTAAAATATTAGCATAATGTAATTGCCAGAGCAGAACACAGCCATCAACTAGCCCCGTCCATTTCTCTCCTCTCAACGTACCTTGCACTGACTTGGACCTGATCTCCTCCACTATATAAAAACACTGAAGAATCCCTTGGTACGAAAAACGTATCCTCAACTAGACGCATTTCGGTCTCTGTTCGATCTAAGCAATGTATCCCCGTATTCCTTAACCCCAGTCCCCTTGCCTTTGGAAAAGTGCAGAGTGGAGCATAGGTTGATAATGAATTTAAAAATTTCGATTGAATATTTGATGTGAATCAGAAAAGGCATTCACAAGTTTTCATATAGAAAGTAATTTTAAAATTTCTTCAATAAAATCGGTAAATTACATCTGCAGCCCAAATCTGATTCAAACCTTTGAGAGACCAATATCCAAAAATACACAAGCACATCAGTCTTCAAGTTGAAATACGAAGTTATGGTTATGGAAGGGCTGAAGGGAGTCAGATGCAACACTCAGAAATTATCGCTCGAAAAACGCAGTTTCAACCTTTTTAAAATTTTCTTCCATAAAAACAAATTAAAACCTACTGAAGATAAGAATAAATTCAAACGTTTCTAATTGACCACCTTAAAATACAGTAAGCAAGTAAGTTTTTGTAAGCTTAGTCTATAACATACA
Source organism: Cherax destructor (assembly GCA_009830355.1). NCBI lineage: Eukaryota > Metazoa > Arthropoda > Malacostraca > Decapoda > Parastacidae > Cherax > Cherax destructor. The sequence goes on from WNWK01024885.1 coordinate 27,327, forward strand.
AATTTTATTAATGGCCAAGAAGGCACACATATGTTATAGCTATATAAATGTTCATTATATTGATTTAAATTAGGTGAATTATTTCACAAACTAATTTTGTTAATAAAATTAGAACATTCTACTGTGCTTAAACGACCTAACCTCAAGAGATTGTTTCCTCTGAGAAAACACATCAGCACTAAAAGTTTAAAGCTGACCAGAAAAAGCATTTTCCAATTGTTGCAGAGAATCCAACGAAATTTATACCTACGCAGCGTAAACCCATAAAACGTTACAGCCGTTGCATTTCACATGATGCATAAGCCATTGAAGATTGATGCCTTTTACAATTGCTACGTATAATAGTAGACATTCAAATTGGATTCAAGAAAAAGAAAGACGAGTCCAGTTTGGGTCAAGATCCCCTCACCAGTGTCAAGATTCCTCACCAGTGTCAAGATCCCCCCACCAGGGGTCAAGATTCCCTCACCAGTGTCAAGATCGCCTCAACCCGTGCCAAAACCTCTCACCAGGCCCAAAATCCCCCACCAGTGTTTGGGTCCCCCCCTCAGTGTCAAAAATCCCCTACCAGTGTCAAAGATCGCCTCACCAGTGTCAAGATCCCCTCACCAGTGCGGGAAAATAATGCAAACGAAGAAAAGTTGAAAAAAGGGGTTTTACACTCCAAAAATACCAACTGTTTTTGTAGGACACACAGTAAACTTTTTTATGTCGATGGGTGAACCTTCTAGAGTTGTCACACGGAAAGAATATTTGGAATTTGCATTTGTATCATTGTAATTTTAGTGCCAAGAATCCCGCCCCATCACCGTTGAAAATTTTTTTTGCCGAACGACTATGATTCTCTTAATGAATGAATATTTAAAAAAAATAAAAATAAAATGTTTTTTAAAAATAATAATAATAATAATAATAATAATAATAATAATAATAATAATAATAATAATAATAATAATAATAATAATAATAATAATAATAATAACAATGGAAGGGATCAAATTAATACCCATGCCTGGGTGGGTCTCAGTGCCCAGCACCAGTAACAGTGTCAGGAGGACGCCAGCACACTGCCCCCGGGGGAGCAGCCAACTTTGGGGGCATCATACCTGGGGTGGTCATGCCCAACACCAACGCCTGCCATATACCCTGGGGCGGTCAAGCCATGGGCCCAAAAATGATTATTTTGTGCTGAATAACCCCGGGGGTGTGGAGGTGACATGGGAGCAGGCCAACAGGGGCACCATACCCCGGGGGGCCCCTACAGGGGGGCTACTCGAGACAGGAGAGGCCCCTACCCAGTCGCCTTAACCATGGCGGTTCTCTCATTTGTGTCAAGGTTCATCCAAGTCACAAGGTGTGCTAGTCCCTACTGGGGTCAGGAATGGGGGAGGTTTGTCAAGAAATTTTCTGAAAACAAGAAAAAAATTTTGGGGGAGATAAACAAGGTAAGAAAGCCTAGGGGAAAGAATGGATTTGTCAGTTAAAACAGAGTAGGGAGTTAGTAGATGGGGAGCTGGAGGTATTGGGTAGATGGCGGGGAAAATTTTGAGGGAAATTTTTAAAAGTCGATGAAAAAAAGGGGGGCGGTAATTTCCCTGTACTTTGGGCCGGGGGGTACAAAAATCGTTTAGGAGGAAGAAGAGCAATGTGAGTGTGGGGGGGGGCATGAGGCATTACGTAGAGTGAAAGGGGTAAAGCAGCTGGAACTGACGGGATCATGACAGAAATGAAAAACAGGGGGATATAGTGCTGGAGTGGTTGGTATTTTTGTTTAATAAAAGTAAAAAAGGGGGGGGTACCAGGGTTGGCAGAGCGCATGTATAGTTCCTTTATAAA
>WNWK01024886.1:0-29162 GCA_009830355.1 Cherax destructor
GGTAATGGCACTTGAGCAGCATTCTGGAACAAATTTTCGGCGAAAACGAGGGACCACTGTATTACCATTAATATGTTAAACTACTTGATACGGACAGATAAATTTTTGATCGAGCTTAGGCATTGCGGAAGTTTTATTAAAGTTAGTCAGCATCACTCTCGAACCTACTTTAATTTTGGTCGGTTTTGCTAGAGTATTAGTTACTCTAATAAATTCTGCTGTTGATTTATGAAGTGTTTCACGGATTCTTCTGAAAACACTTTGAGCTTGGCTGGTACGAGTTGCTATGAAATCATCAGAATTGTAATTTGGTTTCAGAGTAGAATGTAACAACTCATAAGGCAAACGCTTATCTACACCATACAATGAATAATGAGGAGTGTCTCCTATAGAAGCATTATAAGCAGAATTTATTGCACACTGAACATCAGGTATAACTTCATCCCAGGTTGCACTATTGGGATTGACAGTGGCTCTCAAGCCATCAAGTACTTTCTTATTGGTTCTTTCTGCTAAACCATTACTGGCAGGATGGTGAGGAACAATGGTTGATTTAATTATCTTGTACAAAGCACACAAGTTTTCTAGGATCTCATTTCAGAATTCACCTCCATTATCTGTTACTAAGGATTTAGGGGTGGTATGTCTACAGATTATACACTCTTTAAACACTTTTGCTACAGTTTCAGCTGTCTTATCTGTATTAGGAACTAACTCACAATATCTGGTGAAATGATCTACCATAACACACAGATGTTTGTTGCCTTGTAGGGTGCATTGAAAATTAGTCAACAAATCTACAGCAACTCTTTTCCATGGTTCACTAGCAGTGGGATACACCTGGATAGGATTAGGGCCATTGACATTACCTTTATGTTGCATGCAAACACTACATTTCTTAACATACTCAGCGATGTCGGTTGACATCCGAGGCCAAAAGTACAGTACAGTGGACCCTCGGTTAACGAAATTAATCCGGTCCAGGAGCTATTACTTAATCTGAATCTTTCGTTATCTGAAACCTTATTTCCCATAAGAAATAATGTAAATACAATTAATTTGTTCCACAAAAAAATAATCACTCAAAATAAAAAAAAATAACATTTACTTACCTTTATTGAAGAGACTTGCAGGCATCTGGAAGATATAGATGATGACTGGAGCAGGTGTTAGTGGTTGGAAGGGGAATCCCCCTCCAAAAGGACTTCAGGTGACAAGTCCCTCTCTGGGGTTACTTCCTTTCTTGGTCTTTTAATGCCACTAGGACCAGCTTGAGAGTCACTAGACCCCTGCCTGGTGAAGTAGCTGTCCAGAGTCCTCTGTTTCTGGTGACTCTTCAACACTTTTCTGAAGTACAACATGGCTCTGTCACTAAAGTGGTTGCACAGAAGGCTCATTTCAGCTTGCTCAGGGTGGTATCTTTCTACAAATGTCTGCAACTCATTCCACTTTGTACACATCTCCTTAAGCACTGGAAGGCACCTCCTTATCTCTCTCTCCCTCTTCCTGTGAAGCAATAACCTCAGCTGTGGTCTGTTGCTGTTCCAGATGAAGCTCTTGCAGCTCTTCAGTTGTTAGCTCTACCCTGTGCTCCTCCACCAACTCTTCCACATCCTCACCACTCACCTCCAACCCCAGGCTGTTCCCCAATGCCACAATATCTTCCATAACAGGCACAGGGTCGTCAGGGTCAGGGTCAGCCTCAAATCGTTCAAAATCCCTCTTTTTAACACAATCCGGCCACAGTGGTCTCCAAGCAGAGTTCAAAGTACTGGAAGTCCCTCCTTCCCAAGCCTTACCTATAAGGCCTATGCAATGCATGATATTGAGATGTTCTTTCCAGAACTCTCTTAGGGTCAATTCAGAGTCATTGGTCATATTAAAGCACCTCTGAAACAGTGCTTTGGTGTACAGTTTCTTGAAGTTGGAAATGACCTGCTGGTCCATGGGCTGGATGAGAGGAGTGGTGTTAGGAGGCAAGAACTTCACTCTGATGAAATTTATGTTGTCAGGCAACAACTCTTGCAAGTTGTGAGGATGAGCAGGAGCATTGTCCAGTACCAGGAGGCACTTGAGTGGCAATTTCTTTTCCAGGAGGTATTTCTTCACACTAGGGCCAAACACTCCAGTCATCCATTCCTTGAAAATCTCCGTAGTGACCCATGCCTTGGTGTTAGCCTTCCAATGCACACACAATTTATTCTTGTCAACACTGTGTTTCCTGAAGGGTCTGGGATTTTCTGCGTGATGCACCAGTAAAGGCTTCACTTTAAAATCACCACTGGCATTGGCACACATCATAAGAGTTAGCCTGTCTTTCATAGGCTTGTGTCCTGGCAGTGCCTTTTCCTCCTGAGTAATGAAGGTCCTGTTTGGCATTTTCTTCCAAAACAGGCCTGTTTCATCACAATTAAACACTTGTTGGGGGAGGAATTGTTCAGCCTCTACGAACCCCTTGAATTCGTGCACAAATTTTTCAGCTGCACGTTTGTCTGAGCTGGCTGCCTCACCATGCCTCACAACACTGTGTATGCCACTACGTTTCTTAAACTTCTCAAACCAGCCTTTGCTGGCTTTAAAATCACTCACCTCACCACTGGTTGCAGGCATTGTCTTGACAAGATCTGCGTGCAACTTCCTTGCCTTTTCACAAATTATCGCCGTGGAAATACTATCACCCGCTATCTGTTTTTCATTGATCCACACCATCAAGAACTTCTCAACCTCATCCACTGTTTTCGATCTATTTTTCGTTAACATATCAACCCCTTTTGCAACATTAGCTTCCTTGATCTCATTTCTCTTTGCCAGGATAGAGCTTATAGTAGATGGGGTTTTCTTGTACATCTTGGCAAGCTCACTCAGACGTACGCCACTCTCATATTTTTCTATATAATCTCTTTCTTCAGTTCGATGGTGTTCCTCACTTTCTTTACCACAGGGGTGCCACTAGGAAGCTTCTTTGGACCCATGGTGACTTATTTCACAGTGATAATCACTAAACCACCAAAAAAGACACCAAATGTATTGTGAATGTTTGAAAGAGCGTGCTGGGTAATGTTCTCTCAATGGTAAACAACGCTTCACTGGCGTCCCGCGCAGGCGCAGGGCAGGCGCACAGCTCTAATACGTTATGATACACGAGTCCATTTACGATACACGAAATCGAAAAAAGCTTACGTAACACAAGTTTTACGATATACGAGCCTTACGATACTCGGGGGTCCACTGTATTGCATAACAGTAAATCTTCCATTTTTTGGTTTGAATAAAAATTCATTATGTGAATAAAAAATAAAAATGGAATTCATTTGTAAAGACTGAAAACATAAGTAATGAACAGAGGAAATGTTAGTTTAGTGCCAGGAATGCCTGCATGGTTTTTTCTGCACCCTATTTTGAAATTGAAATATTTTGAACTTTGTTAAATTGGCTAAATTATCAATTTCCAATTACTTTATTTTGTAGTTGAAACAGTTGACTGGGCAATTTCTTGTGCTCAATCGATAGAATAGAAGTAATACTAGCGAAATAGCTAAGAATTTGGTTGACTGGAATAAAGTAATTGGTGTAAAATGGGAGTCAAAATCGCAGATGCGTAAATTTTGCTGATGCATCAAAATTTGCGAGAGCATAATTTCGTCAATTTTCCATTAAGTTTCGTACTTTTTGTTTTATTACCTTCAGAAAAAGATTCTCTACCATTTCATAAGAAAAAGGAATTTTTTTTTTTTTAAATTCTTGGACCCTCGTGCATACTTTGAAATTTGGCCTCTGGACCCTGAAAGGGTTAAGGTGTCACTGACAGTAAGGTTGACTTTCATAGTAAGGTTCCACATAAATCACTACATAGATCAAGGGTCTACTTGAAAACTTGTACAAAATATTAACAATTTAGAAGCATTGTTGATGATGAGTGAGTATTTTTTGTCAATACAGTTTTAACCCTTTGGGGGTCGACAGGCCTTCTCGGAAACAAGTTCTCAGGGTCAAAATTTTTTTGGAAAAAAACATAATAATTTTTTCTTATGAAATGATAGAGAATCTTTTTCCGATCATAACGACACCAAAAGTATGAAATGTGAATGAAAACTTATGGAATTATCCTCTCGCGAAGTTATCGGTCTTGAAAATGTTTACGCATTGGCGATTTCGCCCACTTTGAGACCTATTTTTGGCCAATTCCAATGTTTCAGTCCACTAAAATCATAGCTATTTCGCTAGAACTCCATTTCTTCTATCGATTAAGTACAAGAAACTGCCTATTTACCAATTTCAACTACCCAAAATAGTGGTCAGAAAATGGCAATTTGGCTAATTTCACACAAATTTCAAACGATGCCAATTTCAAAATAAGGTCCAGAATAAACAAGGCAGACATTCCTGGCACTAAAATAACATCTTCTCTGTTCATTAGTCACGTCTCCAGGCCCCTCTTACATTACTTTTGCTTTCCATTTTGAATTTTTATTCTCACAAAAAATAGAAGATTTACTGTTATGTATACAACTGCATCATTGTAAAAATGGTATAAATAATATCAGCGCACTTGTGCAAGAATATTAGACTCGCCAGTTGATGTGTATTGGACACATGGTGTGATTTGTTTACTCTTGAACATCGGCTAAAATCGAACATTTTCGCTACTTTGAGCTCAATTTCAAGGTACTTGTCATTGTCAAACCAATCAAAATCATCTCTATTTATGTAATATATCTTCCATTCTATCAAATAAGACCAATAAACGAGAATACATCAATAAATACCATACGAAAATAGACTGCAAAGTCGCTGTTTTATACGAAAAAAACGGTCGGAGTTTTTTTTTTTTCTCATTATGCAGTGTGTGCTGCAGGATTTTTTTTTATACTGCGCACACTGACCACACAGACCCATTCTTTCATATGTAGGCCTACCAGCCGTTTCCTGCTTAATTTGAGGCCGCTAGAATTTACGTGTACTAGTACGGCACCGACCCCTGCTCATAAAACGTATTAGTATGGCACCGACCCCAAAAGGGTTAATTGCCGGACTTGAGTTCTGACAATGGGAAGTAATGCCTGCACTTTAAAGGATGGATACAGAAATTGTTGTTTATAGGGTCATCTGAATTGTGATGTCTCCACTCTCCTGGCAAGACAGTTATTGAACCAGTGAAGGAGAATTAATGTTCTGTATTGATGGAGAAATGTTTGGTGTGGTAAAAAATGTTGATGAACGTCAAATGACTTCACATATAGTGTAATGTTGTATATTTACATAGCACTTAGGCTCAGCACCAGAGAGGGTACTAAAATGTACTCTTGGAATACAAAGCTGCCATTTTATTCCTTCTAGGTGAGGAAGCATGTCTTTGCATGAAGTTGATACTGTAGGAGGAAAGTAGAACATTGCCCAGGTAGCATTCCTAACATTAGTCACATACAGCTCATTAATAGCATTGCTTTCTTCATTGTTGCATTTAGGTATATTTGTTGGTTATTGGTCTCTTTTACCATGCTGTTTTGATGGTGGTGAAGGGCTCTTGATGTGGGGATTAGAAGCTACATCTCCCTCTCCTCAAGTCAGACCTAGTTATGTCCCATTTCCCCATATGCTGTATGACCCTTATGAACTTACTTCTTCCCTATGACAGTAAGTGGAAAAGAATTCTTTCTCTGTAAGCCATGCATGTCGTAAGAGGCAGCTAAAATGCCAGTAGCAAGGAGCTAGTAGCCCCTTCTCCTGTATATATTACTAAATGTAAAAGGAGAATCTTTAGTTTGTCCTTTTGGGCCACCCCGTCTCGGTGGGATACGGCTGGTGTGTTAAAAAAAAAATAATAGTACTGTAATAATAATAAAATACAATTCAAAGATCAGCTTTGCCATCAGTATCTTTACAGCAGCTATCAAAGTATTACATAGCTTGGGAGGTCAGAAAATCTTTTTTACTCATTCATGCTTTTACAGACTCATTAATACTGTACGTATTTTTGACACTTCATCTTAGCACAAATGTGTATTCACACTGGGCAAACAAAGTGTGAGTGCTATGGTATAATGCCCCCCTCTACATGGTGTGCTTTTTACATATAATCTTTTGGACATTTTAACCCTTTCAGGGTTGCGAGGCCCTCTCCCAAACTCGTTCTCAGGGTTGCAAATTTTTCGGATTTTTTTTTTTTTTCTTATGAAATGATAGAGAATCCTTTTCTGACCATAATGACACCAAAAGTATGAAATTTGATGAAAAACTAAAGGGATTATGCTCTTGCAAAGTTAGCGGTATCGACTATGTTTATACATCAGCGATTTCGCCCACTTTAAGCTCTATTTTCGGCCAATTCCAATGTTTCAGTCTACCAAAATTTTAGCTATTTCGCTAGAATTCCATTTGTTCTATCAATTCAGTACAAGAAACCGCCAATTTACCAATTTGAACTACTCAATAAAGTGGTCCGAAATTGGCAATTTGTCCAATTTCACACAAATTTCAAAGATGCCAATTTCAAAATAGGGTCCAGAATAAAAGAGACAGACATTTCTGGCACTAAAATAACATTTTATCTGTTCATTAGTCACGTCTCCAGGCTCCTCTTACATTACTTTTGCTTTCAATTTTGAATTTTTATTCTCACAAAAAATAGAAGATTTTCTGTTATGTATACTATTGCATCATTGTAAAAATGGTATAAATACTGTAATATCAGCGCACTTGTGTAAGAATATTAGACTCGCCAGTTGATGTGTATTGGACGCATGGTGTGATTTGTTTACTCTTGAACATCGCCAAAATTCGAACATTTTCACTAATTTGCGCTCAGTTTCAAGGTACTTGTCTTCGTGAAACCAATCAAAATTATCTCTATTTCTGTAATATATCTTCCATTCTATCAAATGAGACCAAGAAAACGAGATTACAACCATAAATACCATACGAAAATAGACTGCAAAGTCGCTGTTTTAAATACCAAAAACACGGTCAGAGATTTTTTTTCCTCATTACACACTGTGGTGCAGGATTTTTTTTATACTGCGCACACCCTGACCACACAGACCTATTCTCTCACATCTAGGCCTACCAGCCTGTTTCCACTTGATTTGAGGGCGCTAGAATTTAGGCGTACTAGTACGTCGAAAACCCTGGTGCGTAAGCTATACTAGTACTGCCGAAACCCTGAAGGGGTAATGAAACTGTCATGAATAATCGCATTTCTAACATTTTCGAATTTAGATTTGAGAGAAGTGAAGCCCATTCATTCACTCAAAAACAAAGGGTGCAAATAATTTTAAATCACAAGCTCTAAACTGAGTCTGATTGCGAGTCCATTACTCTCGTTGTTTATCCTCAAGTTATTATCCCAGCTTCAAAGAACTGATTTTATCTTTGATAAATCTCAGGTAAAGTTTTGATGTAAGTACTGTGTATTTTATTACTTCCTGGGTTTAATTTCAGTTGATTGCTCTGTATTACATTACATGCTTCAATGTCTGCTTTGACTTCACCTTGAGTGGTGGGTGTCTTCTCTGTTACTGATGCTGTGTATGGTACAAACAAACAAAAGTTTATTTCCTTGCAAAGGTTACAATGTGTGTTTACATTTCATAATTTGATTGGTACAAACAAAGCCACTATCATGCTGGGGCAAAGAAAGCCAATTAAATTATGAAATGTAAACACACATTGTAACTTTGCAAAGAAATAAACTTTTGTTTGTTTGTTTGTACTATATGCAGCATCAGTATTGAAGAAGACACCCACCACTCAAGGTGAAGTCAAAGCAGACAGTGAAGCCTGCATTGTAATACAAAGCAATCAACTTAAATTAAACCCAGGGAGTAATAAAATATACACCTAGATCTTCTTTCAACAAACCAGCTGTATCCCACCAAGGCAGGGTGGCCCCCCAAAAAAATGAAAGTTTCTCTCTCTAACTTTAGTAGTGTGTACAGAAGAAGGGGTTACTAGCCTCTTGCTCCCAGCATTTTAGTCGCCTCTTACGACATGCATGGCTTACAGAGGAAGAATTCTGTTCCCCTTTCCCCTGGAGAATAGTACCTAGATACTTAGGGGTAATTCTTGATATCGCTAGAAGTTAGGTGTACATATTCCAAAAAGAAAGCCATTATTTTTTATACAATATTTTTTATTAATTATGACTAATTTTTATTGGGTAATGAAAGAGCTTTCACATCATACAGTACATTATATTTACATTTTTCATGCTTATGTTATATAACTAAAGTGGAATGACTTTAATATATGATGTGAATCCAATAAATCTGTTTTATAAAACTATTTTATAACTTAAACAAACATTAAAACATGTATTAGATAGAAACATTTCTTTCAAAAGTACATAACTGCAATACTATATCATGCATAACTGACCAAATTTATATTTTTGAGTAGCTGAATTAAACATATACAATTCCTACAGTAACAATACTGTCAAGATAAACTTTTCCAGTGAGTGCAGTTTAGGAATATTGTAATAAAGACTACAGTGAATAATATTGGTAATGAGTGATGACTAGAGGAGGCATTGTTGCAGAGGTTATACCCACAGTAACAATACTCTGAAGATGGTGGCTTGTATGCACTCTTGTGTTCTATACATCCTTCTTTGACTAGACCAGCCTCAGCATAGCGAGCGTTATCAGTAATGTTGGGTGTGCAGCCATCCATCGTGGTCACCACCACATTCTCTGTAAGTAAGAAGAAAACAGAAACTTGATCATACATAAAATTTCTGTAAGAAAATTTTTCATGGTTACCCTAGGCCTAGGGTAACCATGCTGTTTCCTTTAAGAGATATATTGTACTTCACAGGTGTACCAAGCTTTATGAAATATAAATGCATTCCAGACCCATGGCAGCTGTACTAAGCTCACTTAAGTTATCAAAACTCAAGGGTGGCTGGGGGGAGGCAAGACAACCCAAATAAAAATAACACTTCAAGACAAGTTCCCTAGCCTCTGGTTCCATCTAGGTGTCCACCCTTGAGCCTATCTTATAGAAAACTTCAGGAACTGCTCCTGTCAGTACCGAATTCCACAGAAGAGTATTTTTTATGCTTTGTGAACTTCAGTCATATATGGAGAATGTATATTACATCTATGGAATATTTACAGAAATGAAAAATAGCATAGTAACAAATTATAATAAAGCAAAGGCAAACCTGTATTTTAAAATCACATTTCTAGTACGTATCTTAAGAAGTATGAAACTGTAAAACTGCTCAGAATGGTTTAGATATGTCATTTATTTAGCAATGTTTAGCTGTCAATTTAATGACTCTCTTAATTCAGAAAAGCAGATTCTTATAATTCCTAGACCAAAAGAACAATTTGCTGTTTGGCATTAAGAATAAAGCAACAATCTTGACATCTAAGATTTTTTCAAGAATGGTCAGGCTTTATACTTTACTGTATGATAATAGCACACTCTTGGCCTTGGGTTAGAACCATCCCCACCCATTCCTTGAAAAAGCTACAATCATGTTAAAAATTTTCTTAACTATTTGCATTTAGACAAAACCAAAGTGAAGGAAGTGTAGAATAAACCCAGTGAAAAACAGGGGTACTGTAGGCACACTTGGAGAACACTGTCAACAACTGTGCTCAAAGACTTAAATATAAAAGATACAAGAAATAGTGTCAGAACAATAGAAGAGATTTTCATAAGGAAACAGGACCACTACTGGCTCTACATGCCTTTGAGATAAGTTTTGATGCCTATATAAACTTACAAGCTGCTAGCACAAACAGTCTGGTTGACAGAGCAGTCAACAAGGTAGTCTGACCTCAAGCTGGGTTCCTAAGGTAGAAGAACTCTCAAAGCCAGTCACAGGTATTTTGCAAGTAGGCACTGCAAACTTTTCCACGACACCTTTCTCAACTGTCTCCTGCTTTTTGCGTTTAAATTTCCTAGACAATTACAATAATCTGTGTACCTTTTAAAATGATTGTACAATACTTAGTTTATTATTTTATGTGAATTGTGTACAGTCTCTCCTCACTTAACGACGTACTCGTTTACCAACGACTCGGAGTTACAACGGGCTCTCCCACGAGTTTAAAAAAAAAAAAAAATTGTATGCCATATGAGAACTTGGGTCATGCATCTCAATCTTCTTCTTACAGCCACTCAGTACACTAGCTTTTAACCCTTAAACTGTCCAAATGTAGATATACGTTTGTACGCGTATTGCTCCGAACGTAGATCAACGTTTTATTTTTCATTCCTTCAAATTTAGTGCAATAGGCCTGAGTCGCCTAGACATGAGAGAATGGGTCTGCGCCCTCAGTGTGCGCAGTATTAAAAAAATCTGGGACCACTTAGTACCTTGTGGGAGCACTAGTTCAATTGAGTGCCACCTGATGCAAATAATGTGGCAAACACCATGGATTCACTGATGTCATGTCGCATTAACACTCCCCTTATAAGAGGAAAGTAAAAATAGGTTCGATAAATACATGAGTGGCTGTGGGTGGGTGTGAGTTGGACCTGACTAGCTTGTGCTACTAGGTCTGATGCTGTGCTCCTTCCTTGAGAGGATGTGACCTGACTAGGTGGGTCATTGGTCTAAGCTGGGGGGTGATATGGACCTGCCTTGCATGGGCCAGTAGGCCTTCTGCAGTGTTCGTTCTTTTTTTATGTTCTTATATATTTGGCAGGCTGGCTTTGGCTGTCTCTGGCTGTCTCTGTGTCTATATCTGTCTATATCTCTGTCTATATCTGTCTATATCTGTCTATATATCTGTCTATATCTCTGTCTATATCTGTCTATATCTGTCTATATCTCTGTCTATATCTGTCTATCTATATATTTCTCTGTATCTGTCTATATCTGTCTATCTATATATTTCTCTGTATCTGTCTATATCTGTCTATCTATATATATCTGTAATATCTCTCTCTCTCTCTCTCTCTCTCTCACATGTACACATAAGTACAGTTATTATACATAGTGTAAATTACCTAGGATAACCCAAAAATTCCAGGCAAAGTCCTATACAATGCTTGTACTGTATATATAAGACATAATACACATGACTCGCAAGTAATACGCATTGTCACTTCTGCATCGCGTATAATACCTGTTGGCTTACGAGACGGAAAGACAGATAAGCAGAGCTAGACAGACAGACAGATAGACAGTGGAAACAACGAGAGGGGTCCCTGCTCCCATTCATCAATGTCATTGGGCTGTCAGTGTTATCTGACACTTGTCATAACACCATTAGTCAAGGAGTTTCATATTATACTCCAGGCACACATAGGCAGGCAAACAAAGACAAATAAGCCGAGCTAGACAGATAGATAGAAACACAGATAGACAGATAGATAGACAGATAGATAAATAAACAGATAGATAGACAGGTAGATAGACAGATAGATAAATAAACAGATAGATAGACAGGTAGATAGACAGACAGATAGATAGACAGACAGATAGATAGACAGACAGATAGATAGATAGACAGATAGACAGATAGACAGATAGACAGATACAGAGAGTGAAAACAAAGCAAGGGTTCCTTGCACACATTCATTCATCAATGTCACTGCCTTATCAGTAGTTATCTGACAATTGTCATAACACCAATCTTCAAGGAGTTTCATATATACTCCAGGATGTCTAAAACATTGCTGGGACCTATAAATACTTTGTATATATTTATAGACAATAGTAAATGACCATGGCAGGTGAAATTGTTCACCTGTTGGTGTCATTGTGACTATTTGAGTACTATTTCAGCACCTAATATTAGTGTTAGAACAAAGATTGGCTATGAAATCACAAGAACTATTATAAATTGTAATTACCAGAACATAAAAATTGTATAAATTAAAATAAAAACTAAAAAAAAAAGTATATCGGCATTACTTCTGCAAGCGGCAGGACTTGTTGCCGTCAGGTGAGCATCCAGCACCAACTTGTCGGGCTTATATCTCGGTAAGTACTGGACCTAAATTTTTTTTTTAGCCTATCCTGTTTATAAAAATGCTCTCTTCATTTTTAAAAAAAAAAATGATTTTTTTTTTTTTCAAAATATTCGGAGCAGTGCGCGAGTGAACGTAGATCTACGTGTGGACAGTTTAAGGGTTAAAGTCTCCAAGACTACATATTTGTACAAATTTTAACTTGATTGTGTACCCCATAGTACAAGATAGAAGTGCAGCAGCACTTGTATAAGTTTCGTAGCTGACATTTAAAGCACTCCAGAGCGATTGTTATTATTACAATAAATAAACCTTTATCTTTATTAATTATTATTATCATCATCAACATACCTTGTTCACTGAGTTTAATCATTTCCTAATTAAGCTGCTACGAGAGAGACACAATATAAACACACAGACGAACACACCAGCTGATCCCTTTACTGTGAACTTCTTTTGTACTTCTTCAATTTTCCTCTTGTTGTTTTTCCTCTTCCAAGTGCTGCTGCACTTATAATTATCTTGTACTATGGGGTGCACAATAGACATGCAGCAACACTTGGAAGAAGAAAAACAAGAGAAAAATGGATCAGAACAAACCAGCTGATCAGGGATCAGCTGGTGTGTTCGTCTGTGTTTACATTCTTTCTTGTGGCAGCTTAAGAAAGAAATTATTATACTCAGTGAACAAGGTATATCGATGATGATGATGATAATAATAATAATAATAAAATACATATATGGAGAGGTATTGGAGGATGAGCTGGGCTGGGGCTATACGAGAGAGAGAGAGGGAGAAAGTGCCAGCAGTCTCAGTAACTCTGCTTCACCATGACATTCAGACGTGTAAGCTAACAGCACTATAAAATATTGTATAATTATACTATTACTATCAATATAGGTTATCTACTTATCATATTTATTTCAGAATAATATTAGGTATAACATAAATAATGTAGAAGCATGATAAAGACGCAAAAATTAATAAAAACTGACAATATATAGAGAGGTATTGAAGGATGGAGGGCGGAGAGGGATAAAAAAAAAAAAGTGACTGCGACCATTATAGAAAACGGTACCGCCTGAAAGGTAACTATAGAAGATCACTCGTACCCTATGCAAAGACTGAAAAAAGTGCGATTTTCTTGATTTTTTTTTTTTTTCAAGTAATCAGCTATGTAAGGGTTTCCTGGAATAACTTGGAAGTAAGTCATTGACCTATTTCATGTTGTATTACCATTAATAATAAACAGATTGAAAAGAACTTCCCAACAAACATAAAACTGAATGTTTTAATTTTGGGTGGTGACACTTTTGAAGTGTCAGTAATGGGTGATTCCTCGATTAGTGACGAAATCGTTTACCGACGGGGTCTTAGGCCCTTATCTCCGTCGTTAAGTGAGGAGAGACTGTATTTAAAAAAATTGTCGCAATTTTTTTTTTTTGACGTGGCATGGAACGTAACCCAATTTTCCCACATGTTGTCTACTCCACCTATCGCATTTTCATGTATAGCTCCATTTTTCTGGAACGTAACTCATGTGAAAAGTGTTGTCTATTGTATTTGTAATGGTAATATGTTTTCTTTGGTAAATTATCTTTCCATAAATCTTTTAATTAAAATATTTATTAAATGGAATACAGTACCTGATGAGAGTGTAAGTGTTATCCGCTGATATATACAGAGTCTTGAGTCTGGGCAGTTCATTATGTAGCGTACCGAGCCATCAAACTCTGCACATGGGTAAACAAAACGATTGTGGCGCTTCACCCGTTGATTATTGTGAACACATTCATAACACTGGATTCCATATGCTGTGAAAGAGAGAACAACAATATACATTATATTTACATAAAAAATTCTTACATGAGGTTGCTCTGATGTCTTTGTGTACATCAAAAGTAATTTACAGGAACATTTGAGATTTTCCTGTATCACTCTTCAGAATAAATGACATTATTAAGCAAAGGTGACCATTTGTGACCAGATTCACAGCAATTCAAAACATCATCAGTGACACTTGAGAAATGAGCCGTTGAAATGGCAGCAGTTGAGACAGCACTGCCCCCTTGTGCCTAGTTGTTAGAATTTTTTCATTAAGTTAAGCAAGTTGGGGCTGTGAAGACTATAGCACAACAGAAGCAAATCATAATTATTGTGTGATTCTGGTTAGAGAGAAATGTGTACACTATGTAAGGCTTGTAGTGGTTCATTTAAAATGAAGGATGGTTCTTTCTTGCTTCCTAAAGTTTGATTAGATATTTTATGTGGAAGACTGAGCGTAAAGGGCATGACTCTTGAGTAGTTCCATTAAAAAGGGAATTTTTAAGTGGTTCAGTATTGAAGAGTATGCCACTTTAATTTTCAATGTCTTTTCCATTGCTGACATAATTGCTTTGTCTGCCTTCCTCTCTGGGGGTTCCACCTTGCTGTAGATACACTCTTTGATTTGCTAACTGATGCTGGTTTGCTTCATTAGCTGTAACTTTCATCTTTTCAAAGATGTTCTTTCCTCAGCACCTCCACCTCTCCTCCCTCCATCTCTTTCTCCTATGCATGCAGTTCTGTATGGCCATTATAGGTTTAGTGCTTTCAAAAATATAAAAATAGTTTTCATAGTTCGAGATTTGGGGAATATTTTTTTTAGAGTACAGTGGAACCCCAAGTTTCAGCCGCCCTGAGTATCAGCGGCTTCGAGTTTAGACCACTTTTTTTGGCTAAATTTTGTCCCGAGTTTCGCACTGTGCCCCTTGTTTTCGCCCGCGTACCAGACCTGTCTGCCTGCATGTCTCCCCGCGCAGCTGTCGTGAGTCAGTCTGGCTTTGTTTCTCCTTGAGTGAACATTACATTATATACAGTGGTACCTCAAGTTTCGTACTTAATCCATTCCAGGAGCTAGTACTAAAGTCGAAACGTACTAAAGTTGAAACGTACTAAAGTCGAAACGTACTAAAGTCGAAATGTACTAAAGTCGAAGCAATATTTCCCATAAGAAATAATGTAAATCCAATTAATCTGTTCCTGCTGTCAGGAGGCATGACAAAATAGTACTTCAATATGACGTTATTATCAGTGCTACGGGTTATTTATCTATCACAATTCATCTAATATGACATAATAAACAATATAAATAACATAAAAACCTGATATACATTCTAGAATGAATAAAATATGTACGTATGTCAATAGGTATGTGATGGCGGGGGAGGATGGCGCTTGCGGACATTCTTGCTCTAGCTATGAAAACGTCTTCCCATTCTTTCCTTCTTCAGACATGTTAGTATATGAGAAAACGGAGTTTGTGAGGCATACTGCATTAGATCATAAAAAACCATAATGTAAAAATGAACTGGTGTACATACACCATTTACATATCTTGCAGAAGATAGGCAGAGCGGCTTATGCTTAATTGCTACACTCTTACTGCTACACTTTGTCACTGAACTTAACTGCTTTAAACTCCACATCTTGTAGTTCCTGCACACCAGTGCAGGAACACATTAAAATCACTAAGAGTGTGTTATTAGTCTTGAAGATGTTATATTAATATATAATATAATAAACACGCTACGTAACATATAAACATATAAATTAACATAAATATGAGATGTTTTTCCAGTCGGCTTGACGGAGTGAACAAAAACCATTCGTGTCCGGACTGGTAACAACAACAACAACTGGTTTGTTTACAAAACTCGCGAACCTTCTACACTCTCATCTTGTTTACTCAACTCTCACTCTACATTAAGACTACAAATATTTTACGGTAAGTAATGAGTGTACTGTGTATGCATTTTATCGCTCTAGGGCACTTTAAATGCCTAGTATATAATGTAATGTTCACTCGAGGAGAAACTAAGCCAGACTGACTCACGACAGCTGCGCGGGGAGGCGCGCAGGTGTGGGCAGGCAGACAGGTCTGGTACGAGGTACGAAACACAGGGCACAGTGCGAAACTCTGGACAAAATTTAGCTGAAAAAATGGTTCTAAACTCGAAAAGTATGATACTCAGGGCGCACAAAACTCGGGGTTCCACTGTACTAGGCATTTAAAGTGCCCTAGAGCGATAAAATGCATATACAGTACATTCATTACTTACCTTAAAATATTTGTAGTCTTAGTGGTCTTAACCCTTTGGGGGTCCAAGGGGTCTCTGAAACTCATTCTCAGGGTCCACGAATTTAAAAAAAAAAATTATTTTTTCTTATGAAATGATAGAGAATCTTTTTCCGATCATAAAGCCACAAAAATTATGAAATTTGATCGAAAACTAACGGAATTATGCTTTCGCGAAGTTAGCGGTATAAATGACATTTACGCATCGGCGATTTTGCCCACTTTGAGCCCTATTTTCGGCAAATTCCAATGTATCAGTCTACTAAAATTATAGCGATTTCGCTAGAACTCCATTTCTTCTATCGATTGAGTACAAGAAACGCCTATTTCCCAATTTCAACTACCCAAAATAGTGGTCAGAAAATGGCAATTTGGCCAATTTCACACAAATTTCAAACAATGCCAATTTCAAAATTGGGTCCAGAATAAACAAGGCAGACATTCCTGGCACTAAAATAACATCTTCTCTGTTCATTAGTCACGTCTCCAGGCCCCTCTTACATTACTTTTGCTTTCCATTTTGAATTTTTATTCTCACAAAAAATAGAAGATTTACTGTAATGTATACAACTGCACCATTGTAAAAATGGTATAAATAATATCAGTGCACTTGTGCAAGAATATTAGACTCGCCAGTTGATGTGTATTGTACGCATGGTGTGATTTGTTTACTCTTGAACATCGGACAAAATCGAACATTTTTGCTACTTTGCGCTCAATTTCAAGGTACAGTGGTACCTCGAGTTACGATATTTTTTCGTTCGAGAATGCTGTTCAAGTGCCATTACCAAACGAATTTATCCCCATAAGGAATAATGTAAAATAGACTAGTCCTTTTACACCCCCAAAAATATACTTACAAAAGCATTTAAAAAAATAAACTTACATAAAAGGGCGATTTTGGGGACCATCGTAACTCGAGGTACCACTGTACTTGTCATCGTGAAATCAGTCAAAATTATCTCTATTTCTGTAATATATCATCTATTCTATAAAATGAGACTAAGAAAACGAGAATACAAGCATAAATACCATACGAAAATAGACTGCAAAGTCGCTGTTTTAAACCAGAAACACGGTCAAAGTTTTTTTTTCCTCATTATGCACTGTGTGGTGCAGGAACTTTTTTATACTGGGCACACTGACCGCACAGACCCATTCTATCACATCTAGGCCTAACAGCATGTTTCTGCTTGATTTGAGGGCGCTAGAATTTAGGAGTACTAGTACGTCAATAACCACAGTGTGTAAAACGTACTTGTACGACCATAACCCCGAAAGGGTTAATATAGGGTGCAAGGTGAATAGTAAGGTAGGTAGGTTTCAAAGTGTGGTAGGTATGTAACCCCCATCTGGCTACCCCACTCACACATTATATACTAGGCATTTAAAGTGCCCTAGAGTGATAAAATGCATGTACAGTACATTCATTACTTACCTTAAAATATTTGCTCCTTAATATAGGGTGCAAGGTGAATAGTAAGGTAGGTAGGTTTCAAAGTGTGGTAGGTATGTAACCCCCATCTGGCTACCCCACCCACACATTATATACAGACATAATATATGCATAATACACATTATATACGCTTAGGTTAGTGTCACCCAGGGCGGAATCTTTGGTGTCACAAGGGGTGGGATCTTTGGTGTCATCCCCACGAAATCCAAGGGCGGGGGATGGGGGGAGTAAACTCCAGTTACGTCACTATTGCATGACTAATGACTAATGTTTAGCAATGAGAACGTTTAACCCTTTGGGGGTCGACAGGCCTTCTTGGAAACACGTTCTCAGGGTCGAAATTTTTTTGGAAACAAAAATAATAATTTTTTCTTGCGAAATGATAGAGAATCTTTTTCTTATCATAACGACACCAAAAGTATGAAATTTGAATGAAAACTTAAGGAATTATGCTTTTGCGGAAGTTATCGGTCTAGAAGATGTTTATGCATCGGCGATTTCGCCCACTTTGAGCCCTATTTTTGGCCAATTCCAATGTTCCAGTCCACTAAAATCATAGCTATTTCGCTAGAACTCCATTTCTTCTATCGATTGAGTACAAGAAACCGCCTATTTACCAATTTCAACTACCCAAAATAGTGGTCAGAAAATGGCAATTTGGCCAATTTCACACAAATTTCAAACAATGCCAATTTCAAAATTGGGTCCAGAATAAACAAGGCAGACATTCCTGGCACTAAAATAACATCTTCTCTGTTCATTAGTCACGTCTCCAGGCCCCTCTTACATTACTTTTGCTTTCCATTTTGAATTTTTATTCTCACAAAAAATAGAAGATTTACTGGTATGTATACAACTGCTTCATTGTAAAAATGGTATAAATAATATCAGCGCACTTGTGCAAGAATATTAGACTCGCCAGTTGATGTGTATTGGACACATGGTGTGATTTGTTTACTCTTGAACATCGGCTAAAATCGAACATTTTCGCTACTTTGAGCTCAATTTCAAGGTACAGTGGTACCCCGACTTACGATGGTCCCCAAACACACCCTTTTATGTAAGTTGATTTTTTTAAATGCTTTTGTAAGTGTAATTTTGGGGGTCTAAAAGGACTAGTCTATTTTACATCATTTCTTATGGAGATAAATTCGTTTGGTAATGGCACTTGAACAGCATTCTGGAATGAAAAAATATCGTAAGTCGGGGTACCACTGTACTTGTTATTGTCAAACCAATCAAAATCATCTCTATTTCTGTAATATATCTTCCATTCTATCAAATGAGACCAAGAAAACGAGAATACAGTAGACCCTCATTTAGCACGGTAGTTACAGTCCTGAAAACATCGTGTTAGGTAAAATCGTGTTAGATAATTAAAAGAACTTATGGGAAAAATAGGGTTACAGTCCTGAGAGTCCCCAAAAAGCCAAACAAGTTTTTTTTAGACCAACAGATCTTACAAATATAAAAGAGAATATGTAATTGTAGTTCATTATCGTGATGTATTACGTTGTTTTTACTGCTTAAGACTACAAATGTAACAGAAATAATAGTATTTACCTTAAATTGTGGGTGCTGATGTTTGTGGATGATTGTGAAGAGAGTGGAGAGTTATGCTGTGGCCCTACTGGGCTGAGGTGGATAGTAGAGATTCTGGAACTGAAGTCGATAGTTGTACTGAGTGTCTCTAACTTTAATAAAGTCATTCAGTAAGTCAGTCAAGTCATTCATTAAGTCAGTCAAGTCATTCATTAAGTCAGTCAAGTCATTCATTAAGTCAGTCAAGTCATTCATTAAGTCAGTCAAGTCATTCATTAAGTCAGTCAAGACATTCAGTAAGTCAGTCAAGACATTCAGTAAGTCAGTCAAGACATTCAGTAAGTCAGTCAAGACATTCAGTAAGTCAGTCAAGTCATTCATTAAGTCAGTCAAGTCATTCTTAAGTGTCAGCATTCATTAGTCAGTCAAGTCATTCATAAGTCAGTCAAGACATTCAGTAAGTCAGTCAAGACATTCAGTAAGTCAGTCAAGACATTCAGTAAGTCAGTCAAGACATTCAGTAAGTCAGTCAAGACATTCAGTAAGTCAGTCAAGCATTCAGTAAGTCAGTCAAGTCATTCAGTAAGTCAGTCAAGTCATTCAGTAAGTCAGTCAAGTCATTCAGTAAGTCAGTCAAGTCATTCAGTAAGTCAGTCAAGACATTCAGTAAGTCAGTCAAGACATTCAGTAAGTCAGTCAAGCATTCAGTAAGTAAGTCAGTCAAGTCATTCAGTAAGTCAGTCAGTCAAGTCATTCAGTAAGTCAGTCAGTCAAGTCATTCAGTAAGTCAGTCAGTCAAGTCATTCATAAGTCAGTCAAGTCATTCATTAGTCAGTCAAGTCATTCAGTAAGTCAGTCAGTCAAGTCATTCAGTAAGTCAGTCAGTCAAGTCATTCAGTCAGTCAGTCAGTCAAGTCATTCAGTCAGTCAAGTCATTCAGTAAGTCAGTCCAGTCAGTCAGTAAGTTAGTCACACAAACTTATGTTTACATCTTTTTATGTGTACAAAGTAACACTTCATTACAGCCACAGGTTATGTCTTGTCTAATATCTTTTCTTCGTTAATTCTAAGACTTAATAAATGCTTAAACATTTTCTTGCCACTTTGAGCAACACTGGTATGCCTACTGGGTGACATGATTGCTGCAGATACAAGATATAGTAATTTAAAGATCAAAACACAATTCACTCTTTTATTCTTGACAAACACAGCTGGCTTGACGCGTATGGAATACGAATGCTGGGAGGGGTAGCCTGGGAAGGCGGGTGGTCTCCCCAGCTGTTCCACAACATTAGCACCGGCCGCTTGAGGGAATGGTTATGTTTTTTCTTCCTGCAAACTGTAAGTAAGTTTATTCAGGTATACACAGATACAGTTACAAAGATTATCATACATAGCAGCATATGTGTAGAGAACCTAGGATAACCCAAACTTTGGGTTATCCTAGTTCTCTAGGATAACACTTTGGGTTATCCTAGGTTCTCTACACATATGCTGCTATGTATGATAATCAATGTAACTATCTCTGTATACCTGAATAAACTTAGTTTGTGCGAAGGAAAAACAAATTCCCTTTTCCTCAAAGCATGAGGATTCTTACAGCGGTAAATAACCATGGGCTTACACTTGAAATCACCTGATGCATTACCCAAAAGGAGCAAGGTGAAGCGATCCTTTGCTGTCTTGAAGCCTGGTGCACTTTTCTCTTGCTGACTGATACAAGTTCATGTTGGCATTCTCTTCCAGAAAACACTTGTCTCGTCAGCATTAAACACTTGTTGTGGCTCATAGCCACCCTTAGTAGGACCCCCACTGACTCAATGGTTTAAAATACTGCAGGCGACCGCGGGCTCAAAATTTTTCCCCTCCAGCGAATCGCGTAATATAAGGTTTACGTCGTGTTAGATAAAAATGTGCCGCAATTCTTCAATCGCGTAATACCCAAAACGCGCAACATAAAGTCGTGCTAAATGAGGGTCTACTGTACATCAATAAATACCATACGAAAATAGACTGCAAAGTCGCTGTTTTAAACAAAAAAACGGTCAGAGTTTTTTTTTTCTCATTATGCAGTGTGTGCTGCAGGATTTTTTTTTATACTGTGCACACTGACCACACAGACCCATTCTTTCATATGTAGGCCTACCAGCCGTTTCCTGCTTAATTTGAGGCAGCTAGAATTTACGCGTACTAGTACGGCACTGACCCCTGTTTGTAAAACGTACTAGTATGGCACCAACCCTGAAAGGGTTAAGGGCATAAATTGAACATGAGAATACTTCTCAACTTTATTAATGATAAAATAAATAATCGTAGTAATATTGAGGAAACATAAACTCAAATATACCACTTTGAGTATAGGCAACAGATCCTACATTTATTCATCTTCAACAATGCAAAAAAAAAAAAAAAAAAAAACTTGAAAAATAAAGAAAAACATGGCAGTATCAGAGAAACATTAGTTTCGATTTGACTTTCAAATTCAAATTCAATTCAAATTCTTTATTTCTAGTAATATTACAAAGTGGGGTGTACTTATATTATACATTTTATGAAGTAGATATTACAAGATGGCCAATAATATGCCTAGGTATGCCTAGGCTTTTCAGGCAGTCATATGATAGGTCTTACTCAATAGTGACACAATGATTATACTGATATTAAGGTTCGGTAATTGTAGTGATTAACTAGGTTTACAAAATTGAGGTACTGAAATTCAAACATTTAAGAATTTAACAATTAGTTTGTACTATATTAATGGTAAAGGTGATGTATTGGCATAATACCATTTCTATATTGGAGTGTCTTAGGCAAACTTATGACTAGCTTAAGAATTATGAAGCAATAGTTGTATTAGAATTTTGGTTAGTCATGTGCAAATTAAGGGGAATCACAGATATCAATACGTAAGTGTATTTTGCTGTGGATAAGTGCAAGATAAAGTAGTTTTCATGTGGTTAGCTACCGGTTGGGTGCGTAAGTGAGATAAGATGTTTTTTAACGGTGCTTTTGAAAATGGAGGTTGTGTCTGCAGTTCTAGAGTTTTCAGGCAGGGAGTTCCAGATTTTAGGCCCTTTTGAGTACAGGTTACATCTCACTGAAGTACTGAATCAGATCTTACATTTCCTTGCCTTCAGTCCTGCAGAATCATATATTACATCATCAAAATCAATTATTTTTCCTATATAGGCATATTTGTACTCTAATCATATACAGCCTCTCCTCACTTACTGACATACTCGTTTACTGAAAACTCGGAGTTACGACGGGCTCTCCAAAGAATTAAAAAAAAAAAATATTGTGATGTGGTATGAGAACTTGGGTCACTGTAACAGCAGCGCAGTGTGTCTGCGTCAAGCATCTCAATCTCCTTCTTACACCCACTCAATACACTAGCTTTTAAAGTCTCCAAGAGTACATATTTGTACAAATTTGTACTTGATTGTGTACCCCATAGTACAAGAAGTGCAGCAGCACTTGGAAGAGGAAAATGGAAGTACAAAAGAAGTTCACAGTAAAGGGGTTAGCTGGTGTGTTCGTGTGTTTTTACATTCTGGGTGTCTCTCGTGGCAGCTAAATTAAGAAATTATTATACTCAATGAATAAGGTATGTTGATGGTAATAATAATAATAATAATTAATAAATAATAATAATCGCTCTGAGGCACTTTAAATGTCATACATATTTCATAATAAACATAACACAAGCGAGGGTTCCCTGCAGCAGTGCAATTTATCAAATGTGTCATCAGTTATCTGACACTTGTAACAACACCATAAAAAAAAAAAAATGACCGCGACCATTACAGAAATGCTATGTGCTAAACATACACTCTTTTTCAGTAAGTCAGTCAAGTCAGTAAGTTATTCAGTCAAGTAAGTCATACCATCAAGTCAGTAAGTTATTCAGTCAAGTCAGTGTGCCATTCAGTCAAGTCAGTGTGTCATTCAGTCAAGTCAGTAAGTCATTCAGCCAAGTCAGTAAGTCATTCAGCCAAGTCAGTAAGTCATTCAGCCAAGTCAGTAAGTCATTCAGCCAAGTCAGTAAGTCATTCAGTCAGGCAGACAGACATGATAAAGAAGCCCAAATTAATAAAAACTGACATATATGGAGAGGTATGGAGGGTGTGTGGGGCTGGGGGTTATACAGAGAGAGGGAGAAGGCGGGGAGAGGGAGGGGTGGTGACACTTTTGAAGTGTCAGTAAGGGGTCATTCCTCAATTAGCGACGAAATCGTTTACGATGTCTTAGGCCCCTATCTCCGTCGTTAAGTGAGGAGAGGCTGTAATAGGCTATATAGAAATGAAGGATTCTTCTCTTATGTTGGTGCAGCAATGTTTCGTGCATTAGTGTCACCTTTAGAGGCTCTATGGTGTCACCCCCTAAATGGTGTCACCTGAGGCGGCCTGCCCCCCATTACGATGCCACTGATTATATACCAGGCATTTAAAGTGCCCTAGAGCGATAAAATGCATATTCAGTACACTCATTACTTACCTTAAAATATTTGTAGTCTTAATGGAGAGTGAGAGGTGAGTAAATAAGATGAGTTCATGAGTAAAGTGGAATCCTGAGTTTCGGCTGTAATCCGTCCCAGGAGCTAGGCCTAAAGTCGAAACGAGCTAAAGTCGAAGCAATATTTCCCATAAGAAATAATGTAAATACAATTAATCAGTTCCTGCTGTCAGGAGGCATGACAAAATAGTACAGTGGACCCCTGGTTTTTGTAATTAATCCGTTCCAGAGGGCGTTACTAACACCGAATACAGTGGACCCTCGGTTAACGAATACCCCGGAAATCGTGCAATTATGTAAGTATAATTTTGTAAGATCTTGTGGAAGTGTATTTTTGGGGGTCTGAAATAGACTAACCTACATGACATTATTTCTTAAGGACATAAATTCGTTCGGTAATGGTACTTGAGCAGGCTTCTGCAATGAATTTTTTTCGTTAACCGAGGGTCCACTGTATTACTAACTCCGAATCTATTTTCCCCATAAGAAATAATGGAAATTCAATTAATCCGTTTCAGACACGCAAAAGTATTAAAATAATTTTTTTTGTTATTAAATATACATTAAATTACACAGAAAACAATGAGACATGAAGAATAAAAGTATGATAACATGTCACTTACCTTTATTGAAGAGTTGTTGATGTGTGGAAGATGGGAGGAGGGGAGAGGATGAAGTTTTTTCATTGTTTGGAAGGGGAATTCCCTTCCATAAAGACATCAGGTAACAAGTCCTTGCCTTCTTGCTACACTCCCTGCATGCCTGCTACACTCCCTG
This sequence comes from Cherax destructor, assembly GCA_009830355.1. Lineage (NCBI taxonomy): Eukaryota > Metazoa > Arthropoda > Malacostraca > Decapoda > Parastacidae > Cherax > Cherax destructor. The sequence goes on from WNWK01024886.1 coordinate 24,340, forward strand.
CATGCCTGCTATGCTCCCTGCATGCCTGCTATGCTCCCTGCATGCCTGCTACGCTCCCTGTATGCCTACTATGCTCCCTGGATGCCTGCTACGCTCCCTGCATGGCTGCTACGCTCCCTGCATGCCTGCTACGCTCCCTGCATGCCTGCTACGCTCCCTGCATGCCTGCTATGCTCCCTGCGTGCCTGCTACACTCTTTAACACAGGGCTGGCACTAGGAGCTTTCTTTGGGCCCATGGTGGCTTATTTAGCAGTTGCCAGCACGAAAAGCAATGGAATAATGACGAAATGTATCGTATGAAAGCGTGGGGTGACCTTCACTCGCTGGTAAACAATGGCACACTGACTGAGAATGGTGCGTCGGGCCAGGCGTACGTGTCTCAGACGAATTACTATTTCCGAGCGGATCTACGATCACCGAACCAATTTTTATGAAAAAATGTTACTAATTCCAAATTTTACGAACTCCGATGAATACAAAAACCGGGGGTCCGCTGTGCTTCAATATGACGCTATTATCAACTCTACTGCTTATTTATCTATCAAAATTCATCTAATATGACATAATAAACAATATAAATAACATAAAAACCTGATATACACTCTAGAATGAATAAAATATGTATGTCATTACGTATGTGGAGCTACAGCAGAGGAGAAGCAGCAGTGTGTCAGTAACTCTTGATTCCCCATGACACTTCACAACACTATAAAATACGTATTGTATAATTATACTATTACAGGCCTCCCTCCACAGCCAGCTCATGTCAAATTAACATGTATATAGTACATTATTTTACGATGTTTATATGTGTTTTATGATTGTTCATGGTTCAATAGGTTAAGGAAGCAGTATTGTATTAAATTTCCCTACAATATATTGGGGCACCAAACATTCAGGATTTTTCAACATTCGCGAGGCTTTTGATCCCCTAACCCTCGCGAATGTTGAGGAAGACCTGTAATTTTAATGGATAAATGAACATTTGAATCAGTTTTACCTTTATTGAAGACTCTTGTTGTCGTATGAGAGAGGCAGGAGAGTTTGTTTGGAGGTAGGATAAGTTAGCCCTTCAATATGACACTAATATAAACTCTATGGCTTATTTATCTTTCACAATTCATCTAATATGACATAATAAACAATATTAATAACATAGAAACATGATATACAGGAGCCAGGGGAAGGCCCTTCAGAGGACCCAGCTTGGCACCCGACTCGGGGACGGTCTCCCTTCCACCCTGCAAGGGTATAAGGGGGGGCCGGCTCAGCCCCCGTGGGGTGTGTATTCTCTAGAATGAATAAAATACAGTGGACCCCTGGATTACGTCATTTTTTTGTTTCAGAATGCTGTTCAAGTGCCGTTACCGAACGAATTTGTTCCCATAAGGAATACTGTAAATTAGATTAGTCTTTTTAGACCCCCCCAAAAATACACTTACAAAAGCACTTACAAAAATAAACTTACATAAAAGGGCGAGTTTGGAGACTAACGTAAACCGGGGGTCCACTGTATGTCATTACAAATGTGAGGACTGATGGTAGTGTGTTATTGTTGTTGGGTTTATAAGGGCCATTGACCATAAGTGCTACATATACTGCTGGTGGTGGAGGCAGCTGCCCACCACCACAAATTCACACTGAAATAATGTACGAATTTATAAAAAGAAATACAGTGGAACCCCGAGTAACGAGCACCCCGGAAATTGTACAGTTATGTAAGTATAATATTGTAAGTGCTTTTGTAAGTGTATTTTTTGGGGTCTGAAATGGACTAACCTACTTGACATTATTTCTTAAGGGAGTAAATTCGTTCAGTAATGGCACTTAAGCAGGCTTCTGGAATGAATTTTGCTCGTTACTCGGGGTTCCACTGTATTTACACTTTAATTTATAAATAAGAAATATTTACACTTTATAAATAAGAAATATTTACACTTGCCTTGCAAGAGATGGTGGCAGAGGGCGGCATTGGTCTCGGTGCCCCTATATACTACCTCAAACAACAATGGAGTTAAGTTTCGTGTCGTCATTTTTCTATCGCTTAATCACTTAACTTACTTACTACACTGTTAATGCTACACTTTATCGCTGGCTGGTGCTATAGCCTTTATCGACTCATGCTGCTTTAGTATCGTACGTATCGTAGAATCAGTGAATCACTGAAGAAGACACATTCTTCCCTCTCTTCCTCCTCCACTTTGGTACTTTGCTACAAAGGGCTGCCACTATGAAGTTTCTTTGGGCCCATGGTGGCTTATTTCATAGTCACAATCAATAAACAAGCACTAAACACAATGAATTTATTGTGATAAACAAAGCTAGACTTTCTCACGACGTCTGCGCAGGAAGGCGGACAGGTCTGGTACCCGGGCCGAAATACAGGGAACGGCCGATAGTTGGGCCAAAATTGGGCTGAAAAAAGTGACCGAAACACGAGTCGGCCGATACTCAGGGTAGCCGATACTCGGGGGTCCACTGTATTAAGACCATTAAGACTACAAATATTTTAAGGTAAGTAATGAGTGTATACTGTATATGCATTTTGTTGTTCAAGGGCACTTTAAATGCCTAGTATATAATGTAATGTTCACTCGAGGAGAAACAAAGCCAGACTGACTCACGAAGGCTGCGCGGGGAGGCGGACAGGTCTGGTATGTGGGCCGAAACACGGGGCACAGAGCGAAACTCAGAACAAAATTTAGCCGAAAAAAGGGGTCTAAACTCGAAGCTGCCGAAACTCAGGGTTCCACTGTACGTATATTTATACAGTATACACTAATTCCCCACTTAACAATTGTTTGTACATACATACTTACAGTGGACCCTCGCTATTCGAACACTCCAAAACTCATCCTTTTATATAAGTTTATTATTGTAAGTGCTTTTATAAGTGTATTTTTGGGGGTCTGAAATGGACTAATCTAATTTACTACATCATTCCTTATGGGAATAAATTTGTTTGGTAACAGCATTCTGGAATGAGGGTGAGTTTTGGAGTGTTCGAATAGTAAGGGTCCACTGTATTATGTAATTTCAAACAGTGTCCAAATACAGTGGATCCCTGGTTTTCGTCTGTTGTGAAAATTGTACAATTTGGAATTCGAGCACTTTTTTCGGCGAATTCCCCCCCCCCCTCTACCAGGTTTCATACATCCGCTCGGAAATCGTCCGTATCAGACACATCCACAAACCCAGGACTCCACTTCTCACTCATACCAGACTCAGTCTGCCTCTGTCTCTCATTAAGTTAGCAATACTCCACACGTTCATCCATTGTTTTTTGTGCTGGGGCCACTCCTATTCCTCATTTACATAAATGACCTACCGAATGCATCACAACTACTCAAACCCATTTTATTTGCAGATGACACAACATATGTCTTCTCTCACCCAAATCCAGTTATACTGGCCAACACTGTTAATGCCGAATTACAGAAAATATCAACATGGATGACGACTAACAAGCTTACTCTCAATACTGACAAGACCTACTTCATACAGTTTGGAAGCAAAGCCACAAATGTTCCACTTAACATAACACTTAATGGTACACCCATCACAAGACTCACAGAGGGAAAATTCCTAGGAATCCACCTTGACAGTAGCCTTAAATTCCAAACACATATACAACAAATTTCCAAGAAAATCTCGAAGACAGTAGGCATATTATCAAAGATACGCTATTATGTACCTCAATCAGCTCTCCTTGCACTATATCATTCACTTATCTACCCGTATCTCCCTTGGGAAACTTCATGGGGATCAACAACGAAAACACCCCGACCACTCATAAACCCAAAAAGGCCCCAGTCAGAAAAGATAAAAATTCCCACCTTTGACAGTACTCCACCAATATTCAAAACCCCAAAAATCAATTTTAAAAACAACCCCTACTTACTCTTTTGCCTACTACATATATTTAAAATTTTTCACTCAATATAAAAACCCCTGGGGCAAAACCTCCCCCACCAACTCTAAAGGGCCCCTGGCCCCCAACACCACAAGGGTCACTTTTTTAACCCTTTATATCAACCTTGTACCCATGCACATAAAGGGGCCCCAAAAACCGAATTCATTTTCCAGCAAAATTAAGATAATCTTTGGTTCCGAAAAACAATTTAAGACTCAACCCAAAAAAAAACCCCATTTACCAAAAAAACCAAAAAAGATCATGTTTAAAACTACTTTTAAAATGCTCATTGTTACTTTCCTATTTAAAAACTTTTTTTTTTAATAATATGTTACTATTATGTTACCCCCCCACCATATTATAAATTAAAGTCAAAAAAAGCTCAATGTTATTTTCCTTAAGATAACCCCAACCCCCAATTTTCATTCAAGAATCTTAACACCTGTAAAAACCCAAGATCTAATATCATTATATAATAATTTAAACAGTAAAATTTCATCATTTTGTAATTTTAAAATAATTTTTTAAAAGAATAAAAACCCCAAAAAATTTCTAATATTAAGTACATAGTTTTTTAAATAAATTTAAATTGCCCCAATGCCATGGCATGTCAGTGGCCCCCTTGACTTTAAACCCTTGGGCCCCTACCCATAACCTGAAAAAAATTTGTTTTTTTTTGGTTTTTTGGGTTTTATTTAACCTAAAATTTTTTTACCAAAAAAATAAAAAAGTTCATACCATCCCCTTTTGGGGAAAAAAGGGGAAACAAAAATTTAAGAAAGAAACCAGCAAAAAGGAAAAAGGTGTAATGGCCCAGCTCGGGGCCCGGGTGTATGGGGCAACATCAACAATCAGTTCCATCCCGGGGAAACAGAAATCAAGGAAGTTTTATGTTGTGGGGGGTAAAAA